>JAHBCN010002070.1:99928-128080 GCA_019359885.1 Listronotus oregonensis
TTGGTCTCCCGATTAAGGGTCTGCAACTTTTTTTTATGGAGTTTTTTAAAAACCCAAAAAGGGGTTTTTTGAAACTAACCCCCCGGGACAATCCCAGCCCTCAACAACGTATTTATGACGAGATTGCAGCAATACCTATTGATATTCTCCCAAAAGAGTTATGCAAAATTTTAGGCTCGACAAAAACAGAAATACCAACGAAGAATATTTGGCGGATGTGTTTTCCCCAGAAATGTTTTTTTAAAATTTTAAAATAAATTGGCTATTTTTATTTTCTATTAATTTTTTAAAAAATTATTAAACAAATAATTCTTTTACAATAAAGTTATTTACGAAATTTTTTCGTTTATTGTCGGACCCTGTATTAAAAAAAGTTTGGTTTCCCAAAATTTTTGAAGGTATCTGGGCTAATCAAAGCAATTTCAGATATTGGAACCAAGTACTGACCTAAATTAACCTATTTTGTTTTTAAAAAAGTTGTTATGAAATATTGTACAAGTTTTTGGAGTTTTTTAAAGTCTTAAAAAACAAAAAAAATTCAAAAAATACAAATTCCTACAAGAAAAATAGAATCTTGTTGCTCTCAACATTGGTAAAATTTTTTTAAAAAAAAATGTTTTCATTGCACTTTTTTAAGTTTTAGTGACAAAAATTTAAGTGAAAAAAAAGATAAAAACATATTTATACAAACACAATAATTTTTTTTTGCTTACGTATAAAAAGATAAAGCTAATAAACAATTAGATTTTTCCCCCAAAAATTTGGGATAATTAATATCAGAATTAAGTTAATAATTTTTTAAAAAACCCCCCAAAATTTTTATTTTTTAATCCTATAGGGTTTAACGAGAGGGGGGCTTTTCCTCTTGGTACCCAAGGTTTTTAAAAAAAAAAAGGGAAGTTCTTTTTTTGGGGGGTTGGTTTTTGCCTTTTTTAAAAAAAAGCTTTTTATGCAATAACTGATTTGCAAAAACCCAAATTTATTTATTTAAAGAACACTGGAAACCAAAAAACGCTCGAAAATCGTTATTTTTTGGGGTGCCGAATTAATTTTTTGGCATTAGAATTGCTGGGGGGTGGCTCTGGGGGTTGTTGGGGGGGAAATTTGAGGACCATAAAAATCAGGAAATCGACTAAAAGGTTTTTTGGAAAACCCAAAAATTTAACGGCATTAAAATTACCCGGGGGGGTTTGGGGGGTGGCTCTGCGGGGAAAGGTAATGAAAAAGTGAAAACACAAATTATAAAAATAATACTTTATTTAAATATTAAATTGTATTTTTTATTAATATTGAATTATCCATCAGTAACAATTATTAGGTCCCTTTTGCTTTTTCCCCCCCTCAATCCCCCCGGGCATTTTTAAACCCCCAAAATTGAATTCCCCCCCCCCAAAAAAACCCCCCAGTACCGATTTTCAGCTGATTTTCATCCCCCTTTTTTTTCCCCCAACCCCCCCCGGCACATTTGGGGGCCCCCCCCGAGCCCCCCCGGGGAAAAATTTTAAAATCCCAGTTTTTAAAATTTCCCACCCCCCCCCGAAAACCCCCGGGTAACGATTTGGGAAAACTTTTTTTTTGTATTTTCAGTTGTTCTTATTATACTGCAAAGTAGTTATGCGATTCCAAAATGCATTTATTAATTGAATTTTTTTTAAAAAAATGGCATAACCACACAAAAGTAGACAAAAAGCTATTTGAATACACCCCCAAAAACCGCATCCCGATATCTGCTGGCTTTAAATATTTCCAATTTATTTCCTTTTTTCCCCCTGGACTATGGGTATTTTATTTCATCCTCCCCCCAACTTATGAAAAAGTGCGGGGGGGCCCCCCTTTGGGGGGAAGTGCCGAAACAATCTGCAACCTAGGATATCCCACACATGTTAAATCAGAGAAAGATCAGGCGATCTTGAGGTCTCTGGTAAGCCTTTAATATGGTCTTTACCCAGAAAGTCTACAGATATGTTTGCCACATATTGCCTGCCGTTGCCTTGATGGAAAATTAGGTTTTTGACTACTTCACATTGTAAAAAGATATGTGATTTCCCTATATAGTTTCTGAAAGGCCGTCATGATACATCTAATCAAAACTACAGGTGACCTGCTGTCATATCGGATGACATTCCATACCATGACGCATTTGATAAATTTTTTAAAAAGTGCTATATTATTTTTTTTTTACCCCCATGCTTTAAATTTAGTGATGAGCGAGACCGGTCTTGGTCTTGGGTCTTGGTCTTGGTCTTGCAGCAAGACCAAGACCAAAAACCAAAAACCCAGGAGTCAAAAATCCCAAAACCAAAGACCTGCAAGACTCTTGCACTTTTCCAATTTTTTTTTAAAAATTTTAAAATTTAATTTTTATATTCCATATACAGTGGTATTTCGTACAGACATGAAAAAAAAATTTTTAAAAAACTGTTTAAAAAAGGCGATTATTTAATAAGTAAAAAATTTCTTTAATTAAATAAAAATTTAAAAATTTTAAAAATTTTTTTTTTTTATACAGTTTTCTTACAACGATAACGGGAAAAATTAATAACATTTTTAAAAAAATTTAATAAGATTGTGACTCAATAGTCCGACAAAGCTCTATATTTTCAAAAAACCCTTCACGACAGAAAAAAAAATATGGGTATATTGGGGTCTTTTTTTAAAAAAAAAATTTTTTTCCCTTTTTAAAAGAAAAATTATAAAAAATAGAAAAAAAGGTTTTAAATTTTTTTTGTCGGTCGCTTTTGTTTTTTTTATGGTCTATTATTACAGTCACGTGCGGGAAGGGGCACATTAAAAAAAAAAAAAGGCAGCCGCAGTAAAAACCCAAATTTTTTTTTTTGGGGTTTTTTTTATTTTTTTTTTTTTTTTAAAAAGGGGACCAAATTTCTTTTAAAAAAAAGATTCAACAAAACCAAAATATAAAACAAAAATTTTTTATATTCCTAATTTTTTTTTAAAATTTGCTATTTAGTGATGTCACGTACAGGCTGGATAAAAAAATTTTCCCCAATACAGAAAAACTTTTTCTTGTTCCACACTAAGAAGTTTCTTTTTAAAAATTTTTAAAATATAAATGAAAAAAAGATGGATTGATAAAAAATATTATTTTTATGTTTAAAAAATAAAAATTTTTTTTTTATAAATAAATTTTAAAAAAGTTTCGGCTTAGACGAAAAAAGGGGGTTTTTAAAAAACCCTCTACGTTAATATTGTTCCTATGGGGAGTTGAACAATTTACAGTATAATATACAGGGTGGTGTTTTTTTTAAAAAAATTTAAAAAAGGAACATTTTTTTTATTTTGGGTTTAAAAAATTAAAAATAAGAGTTTTTTTTGTGACAGTGGTTTTTTTAAAAAAATTTGGGGAAAAAGAAAATAGTTTCACATTTAACCCCCTTTTCTTCTAAAATTTTTTTTATGTTCATTTTTTTACCATCATGAACGGTTTTAAAAAATCCTTTTTTTTCACACTATTGAGCCACCTTTTCTATGCAGAATGTTAAAAAGGGGTATTTGTGCCAGCTTTGTACGGAAAATGTTAACTTATTTAAAGTTAAAAAAGTTTATATGAAAATAAAGATTCCTAAATTTTTTTTTTTGAAGAAAAAACCCCAAATTTTTTACATATTGAAATTATTTTCACGGAAATTTCACATCTTGATATTAAAAGTTTTTTTCTGCTCAAAAAATTTAAACGTTTTTTTTTATTTTATAGGGTTTTTTTAAAAAGAAAATTTAAATAATTTTTTTTAAAAAAAAAATATTTCTATGCGCCACCAAATGAAAAAAAGCAGGTTTTGTCTTAATTGAACTAAAAAAAAACCCCCTATAAATAAATAAAAATATGCTTTTTAATCAAATAATTCAAATGTGGGTAACTTAAAATGGATATTTTTTAAATTTTTTTTAATGCAAAAAATAGAGTCTCCATTTTTATTTTTTTTTTAAGTATAAAGAAATATATTTTTATTCAAGATTATTTTTTTTTAAAAATTTAAATTACTCCCCAAAAAAGAAGCAAGACCAGCAAGACTCTTGCAGCAAGACCAAGCCCAAACCCCCAAAAAGACCGGATGGTGCAAGACCAAGACCAAGAACAAGACCTTTCCTTTTTTTTTGCAAGACCAAGCCCAAACCCCCAAAAGGGCTTAAAAAGACCAAGACCAAGACCAAGACTACCCCGGGTTTTTGGGTTTTGGTTTTTTTTGCTCATCACTTTTTAAAATTTTTAGCTCTTTAAAAAAATTTTATTTTTTTTATTTTAATGCGCATGCGCCTTTTATAAGCTTAACGTAACTTATTTAAATATGTGCACCGTCTGTCATACTTTAACCTAACTTATTTAAATCTTTTGCTCATGCGTCTATTATCCACTGTGCACGAGCATATATAAATTACAAACCTAACCTTACTCATTTTTATATTATACATTTTTTTTAAAAATTTTAAATTTTTTAAATTTTTTTATTCCCGCATGTCGTTTTAAACATCATTTTTTTTTATTTTTTTTTTTTTTTAAAAGCGGGTTATTATTTTATACCACCAATATCATGTATAACAATCTGACTTAACCTAACTAATTTCTAATCTACTGCGTCATTAGTTCAAACATGGCATATCTTATTTTTTCAGTGTTTTTACGCTCCGATAAACTATTCTTTTCCAATTTTATCTAACCTAAGTGTATGTGAGTCAATCTCTTAATAAAAAATTTAAAATTTAAAATTTAAAAAAACCCCCCTTTTTGGATGAAAAAATTTAAAAAACCAAAGACAAATTTTTTACATAGTACGACTAACCCTGCGTCTTGACCAACCGACACGTGGGACGAAAAAATTGAGTTTACAGTACAAAAGCAAATGAATATTTTTTTATATCGTGGATTGTACTGTATTTGTTAAAAATCACAATTATTTAAAAATATTAAACTATTTGTTTATATTTTTTTAGTCTTCCATGAAAGAAAAAGGGTGATCAGATAAATTTTATCAGTTCCACATACACATGATGACCTGGGATGGTTAAAAACAGTGGAGCAATATTATTACGGATGTAAGAATGTATTAACGCACTAAACAATTTTGTAGACATATTTAAACTTTTAAAATTTTTTATATTCCACTTCATTTTTTTTTAAAACGTTTTATTAACATTAGTTTTTCGGACAGTCCAAAAAAATTTTTTAAACGTAATTATTTAAAAAGTAGTAAAAAGGCCCTTTTTTTCCACGGGCCCCGGGAAATATTTAAAAAAAATTTTCAGATAGCAAGCTCCATGGTCTAGATATTCTACAGATAAAAAACCCCAAAAAAATGGAATGCCGGGGGATTCCAAAAGGGGCTATCAAAGTATACTTAAGATTTGGCTTCATTGAAAGCTGCTAAAAAAAAAAATTAAACCCCAAATTTTTTTAAAGGGTTGAAAATTTCTTATGCCAGTTAACGCTATTCCAAAGTAATGTTTTTCAAGGTTAAAATGCACATTGTTCTACAGAACGATTTTAAGAAAATAATTGGTGCAAGTAAACTTTTTTTGCCTACCTGTTTTTAACAATTTGGTAGCCCATTGCAATTTTAAAAGTAAGGCCCCAAAAGAAACATTTTTCCCTTACCCCCCGCTTGTTATTCATATTAGGCAAAAGGCTGGCTTGAGAAACTAAATATTAAGTCAAAGGTTCCATCGTCAAAAAATCAGGAATTGTAAATCCCCTTTCTTAGGTTTTACCTTTGTTGACAAAATGGTTTTAGATTAACGAGGGGGGTCTGCTTTAAGCGAAGTGACTAAATCAAATTTTATATGTATTGTTTTTATCTTTATCCAGAAAAAAACAATTAATTTCACAAACTGTTTTTAAATAAATCGATCATTTAAAAAAAAAGATGATTAGCCCACGAGTTCATCGTAGCTGGTTCCCCCAAAGAATCCGATAAATATGATGACAGTTGTGAATTTATTACCACCCCGAATGTGTAGTTTTAACTTTTTTTATACACAAATTATTTGTATATATATATATATATATATATATATATATATATATATATATATATATATATATATATATATATATATATATATATATATATATATATATATATATATATATATATATATATATATATATATATATATATATATATTTATATATATTATATTTATATATATATATATATATATATATATATATATATATATATATATATATATATATATATATATATATATATTTTATAATAATTATTAATCAAAAAATTTTATAAATAAAATTTTAAAAATTTTTTGGACAAAAAATTTAACTTTTAAACAACTATTAAATTAAAAGTTTTTAAAAACTAACCAGAATTTTAAATTTTTTTTTATCAAAGAATTGACGGTATTTACGATAAAATCTGCTGACGTTATATCCATGAATTTATTACCGGTGAAATTCGTCTTTAGAAGCAAGTGAGAAAAAAACACACGTATCGTACAGCAAAAATTTGAAAATCCAACCAAAAAAAAAGTTTTTTTAAAAACCTAGCCCCAAAAACGACAGGCTAGCTCCAAGCAAGAAATCAGTATAATCAATTTCCTTAGAAGCCAAAAACCTTTTTTAAAATCGTAGAAAAAATAAAATCCTCTTTTTTTTAAAAAGGGGTAAATCCTTCTGGTTTTTTTTCCAAACACGATAGTCAAAATTTTGTTTTTTTAAACCCCCAAATTTTTGAAGAAAAAAAATTTTTTACCCCCAAAAGGGGAAAACTAAACTATTTGCCTAAAAATTTGCGCCAGTTCTACCCTTGATTTTTCTGTTAATCATCTTTTCCAACAGTTGCCTTTGTTTCTTATAAAATGTCCGATATTATTTAAAAATTAAACAGATTAAGCATATCCTTTCTTTCTTAAATAAAAAAACGTTTGGGGGCAAAAAAAAATTCTTAAGTTTGCACCCATTTTTTAATTGTCTCTTTAAAATTTTCCGCACTGGCCCCCCCGGCCCCAAAAAGATATAAAACTCTTCCTTTTGACTAAAGACCAGATATCTTTTTCACAAGACCTTAAACCAATTTTGGATTGGGGTGCCAAAAATCTTGCTCAGTTTAATGTATGTATTACCAATGCTCATTCGTTACCTATGAGCTGCCAAATTCTGCAGATCAAAGAATGATTGATGTTACTTTTGAGAATAACCTTAACTAGCACAAACACCCATCCATAGCCTCAGCAGCATTAAAATGGCGTCTCCTACATTACTTGGCATTTTTAACTTCACTGAAAGAAAAGCTGTTCGTCTTATTCAGAAAAGCTTCCTTCTCTTCTTAGCCACAGGCTGTAGGGGATCTGCTACTCTTTTATACTGCTCCCCGAAGTTCCCACTTTGTTTATTCCTTTATCCCTAAAGTGTCCAGACTATGAATCTGCTCCTGTAGAATTTTTCTTTAAGCTCTAAATCTCCAAAATTTAAGTCCCGTGTGTCCTTTTACCACCCTAAGCCCCACGGTACGGTTATACGTAGGCCTCAGCCTTCGTGGACTTTCCCACGATAAATAAAATAAAGTAAAATAAAATTTAGCTAACAGTTATTGCAAATATTTTAGCCCACGATGATGTTTATCCAGCCGGAGTACAATACATTTTGGACAGCGTGGTGGATGCATTACAAAAAAATAGCGACAGAAGGTAACACGAATTTTCATTTTTTTTAAGAAAACTAAATTTCCTAAATTTGTAACAATATTTTTCTAGATTTATATACGTTGAGACAGCCTATTTTTGGAAATGGTGGCTGCAGCAGGATGAACAAACTAGAAATACAGTAAAGAATTTAGTTAATAATGGCCAGTTAGAGTTTGTGAGTGGTGGCTGGTCAATGAACGATGAAGCTGGTACTCACTACCAGAATATTATTGACCAGATGTCGTTGGGTCTTAGGTAGTGTATATTTTTATTTCTAAAATTTAGAATTTTTAGAGCATTTAGTTTTGAATATTTAACTAGCAGAACATTGCTGATATCTTTAAGGAAATCAAATATTTAAAAAGCATTTTTAGCTTAGGGTGTTTAAAAAAGACTAGGACATATTTAAGGGGATTATTTCTCAGATCATTTTATAAAAAAAAACAACTAATCAAAAACGACGAAAATGGATCCTGTCAAAAATGTAATATCTTTTTAAACAGATATTTATATAGCATAATATTTATCAAAAATATAATACAAAGGTTAATATTAAAGGTAAAGATTTAAAAAAAGTAGTACAAAAAAATATTTCTTATTGTTAAGCAAATGCGCAAATTAACCGTAATTTTGCGGAATACACTTTTATCAAAAATTTATAAAAATAAAATGGGATTTCATTTATTGTCCCAGAATTATTAAAAATTGCAACGGATTGGCGGTCATTTTGTATGTTTTCTTAAGTAATGTCTTCTTTGTTTTTTTTTAATCAAATTTGCGTGCAATGTTTTCTTATTATTTAATGATTAAAGTTAACAGTCTAAAATCCGACTAAGGGACGACCTTTACCCATCTTTTAACTAGATGTAAATTATTTTTGATCAAATATATAGTATGTAAATAAATTTATTGCGAATGGGTAGCCTAAAATGGAAAAATTTTTGATACATCACAGTACTAATATAATACAATAATTTTATTTTCTTAATTTCATAAATATTGCCTTTGAATTTTTTTTTAAATTTAGAATTTAAGAAATTATAATTTTTTTTTCATATATTCTTGCGCCTAAACGAAGCAATTTCATATACCGGGTGTCCCAGAAGTAATATGACACAGAGCAACAGCAGATTTCTTAGGTCGAAATAATGCAATTTACGTAAACTTGCCTTATCACAAAGTTGATGATAACTAAGATACAGGGTGTCAAACTTTTAATTTTGTTTTCGTTTTTTCGTAATATTTTTTTAACTAAATGACATAGCGGTGCAAAATTGGGGATTTGGGGGTTCTTTGAGACGAGAAATTTAAATCCGTCCATACTTTTGATGTTGCTGGTAGAGGGCGCAAGCTACGGCCTACCCCACTTATTTTAGATGGAATAACGTTTTTTAAGCATAGTATATTGACCTGTTTATTAAAAAATGTATACTTTATTTAAGTCTTTAGGAATAACTGTTTTCTTTTTAAACGTACTTTAAAGGACCCCCTAATTTTCCTATGGAAAATGGTTTTTGGTCAATTGTTTTCAAACTTTGCAAAGTAATAGTTTTTAACACGCTGATCAAAAGTCTTCACGGGCACAAAACCCAAAAACCCCTCTAACTCCCTTAAAATTAGCCATAAAGTCAGGTTGATTTTGGGGGAGGTTTGGAGACTTTTGAGGGTGGTTTTGGGGAAATTAGTGGGGGGGTTTTGTGCCCGTGGAGACTTTTGATCAGCTTGTTAAAAACTATTACTTTGCATAGTTTAAAAATAATTGGCCAAAACCCATTTTCCATAGGAAAATTGCGGGCTCCTTTAAAGTGCGTTTATCTCGAAAACAGTTGCCCCCAAAAACCTAAATAAAGTATACATTTTTTATGCAAAGGAAATTATAGCAACTTCTTTTTTAATGAACAGGTCAATATACTAAGCTTGAAAAAGTTATGCCATCTAAAATAAGTGGGGTAGGCCGTAGCTGGCGCCCTCTACCAGCAACATTAAAAGTTTGCACCAAGCTGTTATGTCATTTAGTTAAGAAATTATTACTGAAAAACGAAAACAAAATTAAAAGTTTGACACCCTGTATTTTAGTAAATATCAACTTTGGGATAAGGCAAGTTAACGTTAATTGCATTATTTTGACCTAAGGAATCTGCTGTTGCTCTGTGCCCCATTACTTCTGGGACGCCCTGTATAACTTAGTGGGCTAAAATTAACCTATTTTGACCTTAGAAGACTCTTGTAAAATTTGGTACATGTAGTTTTTGTTCACCCTGTATATTGATTTGAATGTTTTTAATCTTATTTTCGTTTATATGGGCTTAGGTATTTACGGCCAATATAACTTTGACATTTTTAAAAACATTTTCTGAATCAGTCTGTATATAAAAGAAAATCTAATATTTCATTTACTAGGAAATTGAACGAAACATTTGGTAAATGTGGCCGTCCCAAAGTTGCATGGCAAATTGACCCGTTTGGACATAGCAGGGAAATGGCCTCCATTTTTGCCCAGCTTGGTTTCGATGGATTCTTTCTGAACAGAATTGACTATCAAGATCGAGCTGCTAGAATAGCAAATCGAACTATGGAGTTTGTTTGGAGAGGTAGTCCTAATAATTTAGGTAAGTACTGAGTGTTAAATTTTTACGAATAGTACATGAATTTCGCTATAATATTCGAATAACGCAGAACCACAAAAAAAGGTTGAGATCCGTGGGTCGGACCATAATATTGCCATGTATTTTTTAATGCTGTATCCGAATCCGGCCTCAGAAAAGGCCCTACACGTCTAGGATTGGCCCTAGAGGCCAAAAACTACCCATACAGGGGGGTGAAAGATGGATTTTTGAATGCCAGATGATCAACCATGACATTACAATGTACAAGTACAATGTTTTCAACGCTAGACCCGAATAAGTGGTCGAAAAGTTTTTCCCCTGCTAAAATTCACCCTCTAGGACGAAAACTACCCCTAGAGAGGGGTGGAAAATCGAGTTTTGCAAGCTGGAATTGCATCGGTGGTATTCTCATGTACTTTTGAACGCTAGACCCGAATTAGTGGTCCAAAAGTTTTTCCCCTACTGAAATTCACCCTCTAGGGCCAAAACTACCCTGTATAGAGCTGGAAAATCAAGTTCCGGACGCCCGATTCACAACGGTAGTTTCACAAGTAATTTTCGGTGCTGAATCTAGGTTCTCGACCTTATTTTATGGGGCTGTGTAATAGTGAGACAACCTAAAAAGGTCATTTTTGAGATATTAGGTGTTTTAATATTAATATTAGCGTATTTGGAAAACCTGTACCTAACTTTACTTAGGCATTATTGGTATACAATAGAAAAAACCCCAAAAAATAATCAGGGAGTGACAAAAAAAAGCCCGTCACAAATAAAATGGTATTTTTTTCAGGAGAATCTACTGACATCTTTACCAATGTATTATTTCGTCACTACAGCGCCCCCAGTGGCCTTTGCTTTGATATACATTGCACTGATGAGCCCATAATAGATGATATAAATAGTCCGGAATACAATGTGAACAAAAAGGTATAAAAATTAGGTAGTTTCTTTTTAATGAAATGTATATGAAATACATTATACTTTATTAATTACATTACTTTATTTTTTTAATTCTACTTGCAATGTTTTATCTTTGGTCAGTTACTTTTCTATTTTTTAATATTGATAAATAATGTTATTTAAAATTTTAGGCGGAAGATTTTATATCCAGCTGGGTAGTACCAGCTACACAAGCCTATTCTTCTAATAATATACTGGTACCAATGGGGGATGATTTTCAATATCAATATGCAGATAAAAATTTTAAGAATATGGATAAGTTAATCAAGTAAGTCTGTTGCCTTTAAAGTTTTGGAATATATATTTCTTACTGCACTTTTATTAGATTAAGTTTAAACACATCAATTCCTAACAAGCTAATTTTATTTTAAGATACATAAATAGCAGAACATTCAATGGTACCAGCTACAACATTATTTATTCAACTCCCTCATGTTACCTCAATGCAGTATACCAAGCTACCAATGGATCATTAGAGGCACCTCTTAAAACTGATGATTTCTTTCCGTATGCGTCCTCAGCTCACAATTACTGGACTGGGTATTATAGTTCTCGACCAACTGGAAAAGGCTACATTCGCTATGCAAATAACTTTCTACAGGTAACAAAATTAAATTAAAGTTATCTGTTTCTAAGAAATGTATGCATGTGATTTAAAATTTAAAAAATAGTTTTTTGTAAGTTAATGACAGATCTAAATTTAAAAACAAATAATTAAAAAATATATTTTATTTCATACGGTACATTACGTTGACTAAAACTAAAATTTAGTATTTTGTTACTATAAGCAACCAATTTAAAGATAACGAGATCAACAACTTATATTATTGTAGCTACGTTTACCCTAATTAACTTATTTTGACAATACTGACACCTCGTATTATCCGAATATTCACACTTCAATTTACTTATCAAAAAAAGATCAAACAGTATGAAATAAAACATTGTACGATACGGGACCGTGAAATGTCATTAAAGTACTTGTCTAGAAATTCCGGACTCGGCTCCTCCGTCGCTTTGTTCGTAAACATCTGTACTTTAAAAAATCATTTCCCGGCCTTGTAACGTAAATTACTATTAAATTATTAAAGTGTTATCTAAAATATATAATAAATTGTCTTTATACAGAAACGATGGTAGTTTGGCGTTAAAGAAAGTAGCACTTTGTGTTTCCCCAAGTGAAAGGCCTTTATTGTAATATATAAAAAAAAAATAAATAAATAAATAAATATATATATATATATATATATATATATATATATATATATATATATATATATATATATATATATATATATATATATATATATATATATATATATATATATATATATATATATATATATATATATATATATATATATATATTTATATTATTTTTTATATTATATCATTTATAAAAAAAAAAAAAAAAGGGTGTCCCAAAGTAATGGACACAGAGCAACACCGATTCCTTGGGTTCGAAATAATCGAATTTAGCCTTCCTTACCCCAAAAGTTAATAATAACAAAGATAGGGGTGTTAAACTTTTAATTTTGCTTTCTTTTTCGTAATAATTTTTTAAACCCAAATGACCTAGCATAAAATTTTGGGATCTGGGGTTTTCTGAGGCAAAAATTTTAAAATTCGTCCATGCTTTTGATTTGACACTAAGGGCCATTACGGCCCCTACTTTTTTAGATGTCGTATTTCTTCAAGCTTGAATATTGCCTGTTTTAAAAAAGTTACTATAAATCCATCCACAAAGTACTTATTTAAGTCTTTAGGGAAACGTCTCAGATAAACGCCTTAAAGGACCCCGCAATTTTTTAAGGGAAAATTATTTTGAATTTTTTTCAAACTTTGCATAGTGATAGTTTTAAGCGCTGATCAAAGGTCTTCAGGGCACAAACTTAAAAACGCCTCAACCCCCAAATCAGCCTCAAGGTCACTGGGGATTTGGGGCCCTTTTAAGGTGATTTTGGGAGGTTGGGGCTTTTTCATTTTTGCTCTGGAGCCCTTTGATCAGCGTGTTGGAAACTATCCTATGCAAAGTTTGAAAACAATTGACGAAAGTTCATTTTCCAAAAAATGCGGGATCCTTAAAGTGCGTTTATCTCGAGAACGGTTTAGAACTTAAAAAAAATATATTTTTTATGCAAATGGTTCTAGTAACTTATTTTTCAATAAACGGTCAATATTCTAAGCTTAAAAAAGTTACGACATCTAAAAAGTAGGTAGGCCGTAGCTGGCGTATCACATAAAATACAGAAAATTTTTGTGCCGGCCCTTAAAAATTTTACACCCCGGGATTTTTTAAAAATTATTAAAAAACAAAGCAAATAAATATTATTTTTTATTATAATTTCATAACATTTACTAATTCATATTTCACCTAAAATCTTTTTATTCCCATTACTTTTCCTTTTTACTCCAAGTTCTTTAAATTTTATCCTGTCCAAATATTAGTTGTAAATTGTCTTGAATATAAAACCAAATTTTTGTTTTTTTTAATTTTCAAAGTTAATTTAAAAGGGTAGAAAAAACAAAGGCCAAAAAACAAATCACAAATTCGGTTTAATTTATTTTGAAAATTTAACTTTCATGGGATGTGTTAAAAACCTTGGGTACTGCAGGTTTTAAACGCTTTCACTTACCCGGTTTAATTCTTTTTATGGATTTATTAAGATTGTCACCAATTATTTTTTTTTTTTTTTTTTTTTTTTTTTTTTTTTTTTTTTTTTTTTTTTTTTTTTTTTTTTTTTTTTATTTCTTTTATAAACCCACTTAAATTTTCCTCATAAAAAGGTTTTTGTTTCCCCAAAATAAAACTTTTGGTTTTTTTTTTACTGAAAATATTTTAAGACGAAAATTCGGAATCCTTCTTCTACTAACCATATAATAACGATTCTTTTAAAAGCCACATGTATCTCATAGATTATCTTGTGCAACATTTCTTTTAAAAGACCCAATTTAAATAAAGTTATCTGTCACCGAAAGAAATTACTAATTAGGCATATTAACACGCCATATCTTAAAAATTATGTTATGTAATTATGTTATTTTTTTAGATCTGCAAGCAGCTGAATTCTATTTCTAAAGTAAATTCTCTAGAAGATGAGAGACTAGATGTACTTAAAGAGGCACTGGGTATCTTTCAACATCACGATGGAATAACAGGCACCGAAAAGGAAAATGTTGCCCATGATTATATAAGAATGGTGCATGATGGTATTGTGAAATGTGAAGAAATTGCAAACAGAACTTTATTGTAAGTAGCTATGAGATATTTATAAGCTTATGCATTTTAAATTAGTTGGGATCTATAGAATTGTATTAAGTGAATCCAATTCGTTTTAGTAAAAAATTAGGTATATTAGAAATTATTAATAGCCTTTTTCACAATAATTGTCATCAATTCATCAAAAAAAATAGTGACGAAACTCTAATTTTTTCGAAAAAATTCCAAAAAGGGTATTTTCTAAAAATATCAAAAAAGGTTCTTAAAAAATTGCAATTTTTAAACCATATACTATGCAAACTTTATAGTTTGTGAAAATTTATATATATTATATATATTATAATATGAAAATTGAAGTTCTATTTTGTACTTTTAGAAATATGGCCGAAAACTGAAATTTACAATTTTTGTTTTTATTTTTTTACGAGTTTATTTCATAAATTATAAAAAATCTGTATATTTATCAATACTTAATAAAATTAGTGTAACCAAACACACCTTTTTTATTTTAAGTTTTTTCTGTATCGTGTACAAGGGCGAAGATATTTGGTGTATAAATAGAGATGGGACACCCTGTATAACGCAAACTTTACACGTGATATGTTTTATTTTTCAGTGCTTTAATTAAGTCAACAAATATGACCTTTACAACATGTCCTATGTTAAATATTAGTGAGTGTGCAAGAACAGAAAAGGATGACAAACTTGTGATAACAATATATAATCCCTTGGGAAGATCCGTAAACAAATATGTTAGATTGCCAGTTGTCGATAATACTAGCGAAATTATTATAACAGATCCTTCCGGTAAGTAAGTTAATATGAGATTACAACACAATTCTAACAAAACGATTTTTATTACAAATTGTTTATAAATGTATCTCCTTTTTGCGCTTTGAGCGCAATATGCCTAGAAATTAAAAGTCTGACAAAACCCAACAACACATATTTTGTTCTCTTAACATTTTGTAAAAATTCGATACCGATACCATGTTTTTTTTTATCTGGGTCAGCTCACAACTTAAAACTTAATTTATAGAGTACCATGGGTCTGCCAGTCAAAAAAATTACTATACCGGTTAATTTCTTGGAGCAACTATCGCCTAGCGATGGTCAAGAGAATAAAGCTTTTATGAAAGCAAGGGGTCACTAATAAGATGAACAGCCCTTTTTTGAAAGGGATTAAAAGTGCTTAGAGTTTTGATAGTGATTTTATTTTTGAAAAGGTTTTTGGCGTCCCAAAACAATATTAGTTTAAGGTTTTGTAAAAAAAAATACCTGCAATATTTTGCGCTTGTTTTTCAAATAAGGCTTAAACTACATACTGTCTGCCATTAAATTTTTTTTCCAAAATCCTTAAGATTTGGAAATTAATAAACTGATCCATTATCTTACAAATAACTTATAGCAGAAATATAGGTCTATCGTTAAAAGGGGAAATTTTGATTCATTTCTTAAGGATAGGTTGCCTACGTGCTGATTTTCAAGTCTTCGGAAAAATGACCGTGTCAAGAAATTCGGAATAACTTCAGTTAAGATGGGCGCAAGCTTGGAAACACATAAACGATTGCTAGTTTGCATTTCAGTACAGATGCTTTTTTTATTATGAAATAATACGCTTAAACTGCTTGATTTTTAAAATTATGTCAGACATTTTATAAGGAAAT
Source organism: Listronotus oregonensis (assembly GCA_019359885.1). Classification (NCBI taxonomy): domain Eukaryota; kingdom Metazoa; phylum Arthropoda; class Insecta; order Coleoptera; family Curculionidae; genus Listronotus; species Listronotus oregonensis. The sequence goes on from JAHBCN010002070.1 coordinate 116,035, forward strand.
AGTTCGGCTTTTTTAAAAAGTCAAAAATATTTTATCTTCAAAGATTAGGGGTAAAAAAGAAATTGTACATGTTATTTGGTATTATTATATATATTATAAGCAACTAATTAAAGTAAAACAGCAAGATCACAAGTAAAATTGACAGAAAAGAGTTTTTCTTATTTTTTGGAAGTAGTGAGTTTTAAGTGATGTATAGTAATATTTTATTGTCAAATGCTGAATAACAATAACTTTTGATCTTTTTTATTTAAAGGAGCTCAGATTGTGACTCAATATGTACCAATACACCCATCAGTGTTTAACATTCCCGGAAGAAACAGCGCAGCTAAATATGATTTAGTGTTTAGAGCTGATAAGATTCCACCCTTAGGATTTAAGTCATTCTTCTTTGAGAAAACTTCAAATAAAATGCAAAGAAGTTTTGAAAATTTAAAGAAGACGTAAGTAAGCAAAATAAATAAGATATCTAATTTTGAATATTACAAAGAATATACATACCAGGTGTACCCAATTTTAGTGTCACCATCAGGTTTTTGAAAACTATAGAAAAAGTTAAATTGGGGCAAAGTTGCCTTATTTATTGTAAAGTTACATTTAGTTTTTAAATTAAGGATTATCCAAATAGTTTTAAAAATATCCGGATCTTAGAGTCTTGGTTTGATTATTTTCCATAAAAAGTACTGTAATAGCTATTTAACAAACAAAGATATTAGCCCAGTCAATATATACAAAATTTTCTCAAAATCTAGAATTTACCCATCAGATATTAAAATTTTAGATTTAAATATTTTAACAATGGAGAAATCGATGCAAAAAAAAATTCTCCACGGATATTCACCTATGGTTACCTGTGCACACCTGTATTTACCTGAATGTTACTAATTTTCATATTACTTTTTAAAAAATAAAAATACAAAAAAAACTTTTAAATAAAAGTTGTACCCAAGATCTTAAGCTACAACTTTTATGATTTTTTTTTAATCTTTATTTATTATGGAGGTAAACCGAATTTTTAAATAGTCAATCGTTCATGTATGTGAGAGGTTTCTTTTTTACCAATATTATTTTAACGCAACTTTTTAAAAAATAAAGATAGAAAAACAAATCAAATAAAATTTATAAATGAATTGGTGAGCCAAAACTTTTGTATGATTTTTTTTAAATTTTAATAAGTTATGTAGTTATTAGCCAAGTAAATAAGCCAAAAAATGTGGAAAAGTTGATAACAAGCTCCGATTTATTTTTTTTTTTTTGTTTTCTGTAGACCCTTAGGAACATTCATCACCACTAACATCTGCCTTGCAATGAAAAATGAAAAAATTAGGGTAGCTTTCCCATCCTCAAATAATCTCCGCTAGTAAAACTAATGAAAATCTTTTAAAACTCAAAATTTCACCCCGGAAATCGTCTCTTGGGGGTTTCTGAGGTCGCTGATTACGAACCCGCGTATCAGGGTGGTTGCACCCCCTCAAAACCACCCCAAGGAGATACAGAAATAGGGAAATTTTAAAAATTTAAAACTTTTACCTTTAATAATATGACTTTACATAGCTAAAAAATATACACTTCGTATAGTCTGACAAACTTAACTGTAGCAGCGAAAGGAATTTAAACTATTTCGAACGAATATATGTGTGTGTGCCAAGTTTAACTACAAGAAAGCAATAGTACTTACTACTATATACCCAAGTAGTAATTTTAATGTTAAAATTATTTTTTTTTACAATAACAAAATAAAATGTTGAAAAAAAGCTGAGAATTAAATGTGGTTGTTATATACTTTAATTTTTATTTAATATCTATTTTGTTTTACTAAGGAATATTATGTTATTAGGTAATTATTTTTCAAAGACCTTATCGATTTTGTCTAAACTGGCAACATCAAACAAAAGGCTTGTCCAGTTGCGAACTAAACGAACCTGGTTGGTGGAGCTTGTCACATGTTTTGTTTCTATGGGGTAAATTTACTTGTGATTGGAAGTGTTTGCGCTGTTTCTGGTTCCTCTCTTGGAATGTCGAATAAACATTCAGTGTCGGAGGTCGAAGGTTTTATCCTTATTTCTAAGTGTTAAATTTGGTGTTGTGTAATTTTGCTTGTTTTGTTGTGTTTTGTTTTTCTACCTTGTATATACATTTTTTAGTTCTTATTTGATTTTTAAATAGTATTTTAATAGTATTACTATTGTTTTAAAATGAACAAATTAACTTGCGGAAAGACACTACATGGACAAAGAAAAGAAGTAATAGCAAATGTTTATAGGTAAGTAATAATCTTATAAAACAGTAATCATGTTTTTTCTATTGGGTTTAAACATTAAATATACGAAAAAGAAAGCTTTATAATATGTAGCGGCAACTAAAGTTGGCAAGTCATCTGTTTGCAACATTTTTTATGAAGAGGGTCTTTATTCGTCTTTATACCATTTTTTACGTCAACAATATAAAAAAAGTATTGTTTTCATTAAGCTGTTAGCAAGTAACAAAGAAAGCGGGCCAGTCTCGATGATTAGGCAACCCGCTTGTCACTAAATAAAGACTGAGTAATACGCTTTTATTTCAGAACTAACACTGTTATACACAGAATAAAGCATACAGCTTTTTATAAATTAAATAAAAGCTACTTTTAAATATACTTTTGTTCATTTTATTTTTGTTTTATTTTGTTAATAGGGTTTGCGATGAAGAAGCCGCAAGCAATTCTTTAAACGTAAGCTTGATCGGGTATCTCTTTACACCGGAGTTACCGTATCAACTGTACGAAAAATTAATAAAGAAGATAAGGAACGGTTGGAAAATAACGCCAATCAAATGTTATCCAGTCCTAAAAAAACGACGGCGTCTTTCTCTTGTCGAGAAGAATAAAAATTTTAATTTTCAAGTGATAAGACATATGATAAATAGGTTTTATCTTAAATTGAAAGTTGTCCCGACAAGTAGAAAATTTTTGCATAAATTGCGAGAAGATTTAATTTTTTTATATTCTAGGGCAACACTTAGGACGTTACTAATATCAAACGGTTTTTTTTTGGCGTAAATTTCAAAATAAAAAAAATAATGGAGCGTCCTAATATATTACATTGGAGGTACAAATATATACATGAAATACGAAAATATCGCCAAGAAGGGCGAATATTATTTATTTGGACGAGACATGGGTAGATAATGATTTAACATTATAGTAATAGTAATGCTTACTTACTAAGTTTTTATTTTATAAATTTCTTTGTCATTTATCAAAAATTGCAATGATAATACTACAGGGAACGTAGAACGACGTTTCCTTATTTTGAATTATTACCAAAAATTAAAAAATCTTAAGGGTAAACAAATAAAAAAACGATTAGATAATGACGTTTTTCTGCATTTTTAACTTTCCATGAAATATTTTGTGAAATTGTTACTGATGGTCTTTAAATGCCTTTATTTTTGGTGACGACCATACATTTAAAATATATTTTAAATAAAACATAAATGTATACTGTACACATTATTTCATTTAAACAAATTACAAAATATTCCTGAACTTTTGGAAAATCCGCACGCCGCTGTGCTTTTTATGAATGAAGTACGCCATGTTTGGTTTACAACTTCCTTCCCCTTACCGACGCCGCACTGTCACAGATACGGTTGCCAGACTATACAAAACCTTATAATTTTACTTAATTACAGAGAAAAGATGTGATAGACAAATTTCTTGTGCTAACACTAAGAAAGTAGCTTTGGCTACCATGGAAACTGACATTCAATTAAATTTCTTTGTTTCGTTGTTTTTAAATCGGTAAATGAATTTTGGGAATGATTTGAATTTATAAAGGCGGTGTTGTTACAATTAAAAGGGAAATTTACTGTTTAAATTTAGATTTTTTTATTTATTGAAGATTTAGAAGGAATATTTGCGTACTTGTGCATATAGAAAAAATAGCTTCCGGGTTGCAAGATGTGTTTCAGCAACAGCTGCGTTTTACCAAATATTAAATTACACAGCTTTTTTCCAATTCAAACTTCTTCAAATCTCTTACAGTTTTCAAGATACCAATGGTGAGAACTAAATGCGAACACTTTATTAAATATATTTAAATCTTAAATAATAACGTTATTCTGAATTTTAAGCATAATGCCAATGATGACGACGTTCACATAGAAAACTCATCCACTGGAACTACAACACATATAAAAAATAAAATGGGAAAACTTGGGCTGGTAATCGGCACTGCATATTACTATTATACCGGTTTTGTTGGGAATGGAAGCTCTGATGAGTTCAGCCCATCACAACCGTATGTTTTCAGACCTGATCCTGATAAACCTTTACAACCCGTATCTAAAACATATGATTTTGAAACTTACCAAGGATACTGGGTTACAGAAACACACTGGTATTTTACTCCATGGTTTAGTTACATCAACAGAAATTATGCTGGTAGTCGCTACACAGAATTTAATTATTTAGTTGGTCCATTGCCCTAGTAAGTTTTAAAATTTTTTTATAGTAATATGAGAAACATGTTGTTGCTTATTTATCTTTAAGGTATTACCCGGCTTTTGCTCTCAAATTAACAAAAAAAATTAATTAATTTATATATATATATATATATATTTTTATATATAAAATTTATATATATATATATTTTTCTTTCATTTAAAAAAAGAACCCCCCAAAATATTTTAAAAAAAAAAATCACCAAAAAAAAAAAAAAACGTCGATTTAGATATAGGGGGAATTTTAAATTTCGTATTTGAAAAAATTTTTCGGTCGCCCCCCAACCCCCAGTTAACCCACTTTGATATGTCAAATGGAAACCCCCCTATGTGAAAATCATTGTAAGCGGCATGAAATTTGCTATCCAACAGTACAAAGAAACTTTAAATCGATGGACTAAAAGGGACTTAGAATAAAAATTTGAATGTTTATCGTGTTCAAATAATTTATTTTTCAAATGCCAAAATGTGCCCGTTATTGGCAGACAAGCTTGTTTTAAATTCCTCGCGCTATTTTAGTGTGCATTCATTCCAAATTATTTTTGTGTTACCTTCAGCAAAACACTGCAATAGCACAATTTTTTAACGTTTGGGAAACCCAGTTAAATATTACTGTTAGGATTGTCTTTTTGAATGTTTTTAAAACTAAGAATCTTGATTTTAAAATGGTGTATACTCTAAAAAGAATGAAATAATTTTCCTATAGGGGGAAGATGGCGCGTAAAAACCCCCAGAGTATTCAATGAGGGGCATCAAAAAAAAAAGGGGGGGATAAATATGTAATGGAATTGGTGCGAAATTTTTGAAGAAACTGGATCTGTATGCAACAAGAAAAGTACTAATGAAAGGGTTTAGACGAAGCACCCATTGAGGTACTAGGACAGTTCAATAGATCCGACGTTGTCTTTTCCAAAATTTTTTAATACCAATATTTTTACGGGTTCCTGCACAAAATTTTAAAAAGAATAATTTTTCCATACAAAATAAAATTTTCTTTAACTCAACGAAACGATTATGATAGAAGAATAAATTTTGCAAAAAATTTGCCAGGAAATTGGAAACCCTCATTTTATAAAAAAAATCTGCTTTTTTGACGAATCAACTTTTTCTTAAATGGAAATTTTTAATAGACATAACTGCAGATATTGGGATAAAGAAAATCCCACATATTTCAGGGGGCATCCCAATTTCCCCGAAAAATCAACTTTGGGGGTTTTTGGAAACGAAATTAGGGGGATTCTTTTGGAAAAAATTTCTGGGCAACTGTATCTAACCTTTTTTGGGAAAAAGCGATATACCCTTCTATCGCCAATTTTTTGGAAAATCAGGTGGATAAAAAAGGTTATGGAACTCGTGAAAATAATTTGCATTTCCAGCAAGATGGAGCCCCCCCCCCTATGCTTTAGAAAAAAGGGGGGCTCAAGAACATTTTTTAGGAAAATGGATGGAGACGGGTGCCATCGAAGGCCCAAGGTCTCCCGACTTAAATCCTCTAGACTTTTTTCCCCGGGGGGTTATTTAAAAAAGTAAAGTGAAAAAACGCCACCTGCAAATATTCAAGAATTTTAAAAGTGGGGAAACACTAGTCAGGGTTTTCCAGACAAACTTTCCCAACGTTCACGAGGAATTTCAAAACAGGCTTTATTATTGTCTCCCAATAACGGCGCACATTTTGAGCATTTTATAAAAAAATTATTTGAACACGATAAACTAATTCACACTTTTTTCTTCTAAGTCCTACGTCCATCGATTTAAAGTTTTTAGTCTGTTGGATAAAATTTTATGCCCTTTCAAAGATGTTACCCCATGGGGGTTGCCTTTTTGACATATAAAAAAGTGAGGTTAAGGGGTTGGGAGGTGAATAAAATTTTATAAATAAAATTAAATTTTATATTAAATATTTTTTTATTTTTTTTTTTTATTTTTTTTTTTTTTTTTAAAAATATTTATTTTTTTTTATATATATTTTTATATTTTATATATATATATATATATATATATATATATATATATATATATATATATATATATATATATATATATATATATATATATATATATATATATATATACAGGTTACAGAATGTTATGAAAAAATTTAGTTGTTAGATTGTACATTTATATGAAAAAAAGTTCATATAAACATGGGCCCGGAAATGCCTCGTTTTTATGATAAGGTGATTAATTTTTTTTTTTTATAGTTTATTTTTACATTTCGAAAAGTCGGAGTATTGAGATGAGTTTTTGTACAAGCAAATGTATAAATATAGGTCACATTTACATGTACAAAATTTATTTTCTAAGGCACTTACATCAGTGGCTTTCGTGCCGGTAAGTCCCTATATTTAGCGAAAAAAACTGTACGCCTCTGGTTTTTGCAAAAATTGGTATTGCTGCCTTAAAGCCAGTTTAATTTTGCTTAAAATGGACTTCTTGGAATTTTTCGTTCTGACTTGCTGTTTTCGAAATAAAAATAATAGTACACTTAGCTGTTTCCCGAATTTTTATAATTTAATTATTTTATTTGTACTAATTGTTCAGAAACAATGTATTCAATTTTAACTTTAGATCAAATGCTAGCTTCCCTTTGCTTTAATGCATGCTGTAAATCGCATTCGAATATTTCTTCTGCCTCTTCAAAATATTTGAGATCTCCGGCGAAAACAGCCTATTATTAATAAATTATTTTTTATTTCGAAAACGGTGATTCAGGACGACAAAGTCCAAGGGTAATTTTTAAGCAAAATTAAACTTGCTTTAAGAAAGCAATACTAATTTTGCGAAAAAATGGAAGTTTTCTTCGCAAAAAATTTAAACTTCCGGCACGAAGCAACTGATGTAATCCCTTAGAAAAATAATTTTGTACATTAAATATGACCCATAATGATACATTTGTGTGTAGCAAACTTATTTCAATATCTCCAGGCTTTTCGAGAAAAATAAAACATTTGAAACCCTATAAAATTATATTTAATTAATTTAAATTAATATTTATATTAATTAATTATTTATTAAATTATTTATATTTTGACCCTTTAAATATATTCTGTGTTTTTCTTTTTTCTTGAGATTTTTGGTTTAACAACAAATCAAAACAATTTTAGTTCCATGTTATTTTTTTTTATTTCAGATGTTTCGGCTGATTTTAGCCTTTATCAATGATTACTCTATCTAAAACAATTATATTAAATTAAAATTATATTTAGCTTTGATGTTCAGAGTATATGTTAAATATTGTAAAATTTTATTTAAAAAAATTAGATTTTATTGACTTACCCAAAAAGGTTATTTTAGATATAAATGTAAAATTATTTTATTTATTAGGCAGGTAAAAATTTTATTAAATAACTTAAAATTACATGGTTAAAAATAGTTTTTGCTCAACGAAGTTTTGGATAGAATTAAGACAAACACTTTGTGGCTTTAATATATTTAAAAGAGGTGGCGGGTGACTTTTTGTAAACAAAACGCATCGGCCAACGGTTATAGAGTTAAGAACTGTCATATAAATAAATGATTTATTTAAACGGGATGTTGCTTATATTATATACCATACCGAATCAACAGAGGAGGGAATTTCTGACATGAATACATTCAAACGAATTTCCAATCGGAAAAAAAAACTGTAAGCAGACCAACAAAAATTCGGACAATTTTAAGTAGTAACGTAAACCGAAGGGCGAAACCAACGAACTCAAAGACTAGAATTTGACACAATGCCAATTTGTGGACAAAATGTTTTGGTATATCGATCTTTTTGTTTTTGTTTTAGAAAAACGTTAACAAATTGCCAAATCTCAAAAATTAAACCACAAAAATAATCTTTGGAAATGTAATAAAAGTAGTCAAAAAATTGATTTTAGTATTTAATATAAGCAACATCCCTTTTAAATAAAACATTAATTTATATACCAGTTCTAAACTATTTCAATAATTAAACAACAATAGTTTAAGTAAATTTATAGAAACAAAAATTATTATCTGGTTGGACCACCTTTTTTTTCAATTACTGTTGCACATCTTCTTGACATACTATCAATAACTTTGTCAATAACCGTTTAAGGAATAGCAGCCCATTTTTCATTTGGAGCATTGCTCAACCCATCTAAATTATCTAGCTGCTGGCCTCGATTTCTCACTTTCCTTCCCAAATAATCCCCAATATGTTCAATCTGATTAAGGTCGGGCAAAAAAGCAGGCCATTTTATCCTCTCTGAATTATTGTCTTCCAAATATTCATTAACAATATCTGCCCTATGGGTTCGAGCGTTATCATCTATAAATAAAAATCCTGCTCCAATATTTTGTCCTATAGGAACAACAATGGGTATAATAAGTTTACGCAAGTAGCGTTCGGCCGTTACCATGCGGTTTCTAAATAAAACAAGTTGTGTTCTACCAGTACGGAATATTCCACCCCAGACTGTTACAGATCCCCCGCCAAAATTTACCCTGTGTTCCATGCAGCCCTCACTGTATCTTTCGCCCGACCTGCTCCACACCCTTGTACTTCCGTCGTTTCCATAAAGGCAGAATTGCGACTCATCTGCAAACAAAAAATTGAACCACTCACATACACCCCAGTCTATATGAATCCGAGCAAAAATTAGTCGATTGCGGCGATGATCTCTTGTAAGTCGAGGATATTTTTTGGTGCGTCTTGCGCGTAACCCCGTTTCGTAAAGTCTGTTCCTTAGGGTTTGAGAAGAAACATCATTATTATGCACTTGTCGTACCATATTCTTAAGTGGGAAACATTAGTTGTTCTATTTCTTCGCAGAGTCAATGTAATGAATCTGTCAACTGCTGAAGTGGTTGCTCGTTGAAGTCCACCACCATGTATGGGATACGGACATCCAGAGTTTACAAATCGAGCCCATAATCGACTGACTAGCTTCTACCAAAGTACCTAGCTGCTGTTTTCTGGGAGAGCCCTACTTGAATCATGCCAAAGGCCTGGTCCATTTCAGCTTTTGTCATTCGAGGCATTTTTAAATAGTTTACTTACGGCCGAGTGATGATCGCGTTGTTAAATTTAGCAATGGACTTAGCAATTGTTAAAAGTTAACAACGGTTTAGAATGTTTAACAAAACGTCATTGTCAGTGTTATTCAATGATTTTAGTAGGCAACCTGTCAAAATCTGACATTTTGTTAAACATTCTAAACCGTTGTTAAATTTTTTAACTTGAAAGTCCATTCTAAATTTAACAAGGGATATCACTCGGCCTTTAAATGTGTTGAAAAACCCCCAATTACGCTTACACTTGTCAGTGACATTTTTAGCAAAAAAAAACAATTGTCACCTTCTGTCAAAACGAAATAACCATGGTAATCAAAACAATGCGAATCCTGTAAAACGAAAAAAGCATTTTAACAAAATAATTTATATCTTTAATACCAAAAAAGATATTTTTTAAATTCAAAAAGCAAATTATGGCTATGGCCTCCCGCTATCCAAATAAAAATAATATTCGAATTGGTTACTTCTCATAAAAACCACACCTATTCTGAAACTTGGGCAAAAAAACCTTGGTCCACAATTAATTCTGTATTTATTTTTTTACTGACCTTGTACAATTGGAGTAATAGTTTTTAAATTTTTTTGGAAAATAAGGTTTCAAAACAAAAAAATGTTTTTAGGAATCGGTTGGGTTTGGCCCATCCACTTCAAGTTTTGAAAGTGTATAGGGGGGCCGCAGCTCACCTCCCGTCTTATGTAGCTCATTTGTTATTCACTGTAAAATTTTCATATTTTGCGCTTCCCTTAACCTACGGGCATTTCAGAAAAATAATTTTGGTTATACAGGGTGTCGCAAAAGTGTGACGTCAGATGGTGCTTTTTTTTAAAGGAAACTGTGTATTTTTTTATATATTTAGGTACCTCTTGTAGTCAACTATTTTCCTCTTAAATTTTGTCAACATCGGTTCAGTAATTTCAGAAAAAAAAAAAATATAAAAAAAACTGTTTTGCACCATTGTTTTTAAAATTGAATAAAAATACCCATAGGGCTTGATTAAAAAATTAAACAAAGGGAAATTATTAAGTAGGGTTATATCAGTCGCTTATGTCATGTTTGGTTAATTGAAAGTACAGGGTGTCCAAAATTTAGTGTCAAACCCAAATTTGATAGCACTTTTTTTTTCTTATTTTAAATACGACCCCTGTATTTTTTTTAGGTCGTTAGATCTAAATTAAAAAAAAAAAACTTTTTTTTAATTATAACCCTATCGAAATTCCTGACACATTAAAAGTTATTCGTTGAAAACTCATTTTCGCATCTATTTTAATAAAAACATTGAATAAAAATGATAGGTGGCTATGAAAAACAATTTATTGACATTGGAGTTTATTTAACTTACAAAATCTTAGTCTGACATATTATAAAAATTCGAGTAAATAATTATTATTTATTAAATTTAAAAAAATTAAAATTTAAAAAACCAAATGTTAAATAAACCGAATTTTTTAAATTTTTTAAAACTTTCGGCTAACATTTATGTAACTTCAACCAATTTCAGGTTTAAATTTAAAGTTATTAGGAAACTCTAATATCAATAAATTGTTTTTTATAAACCTATATTTTTATTCAATTATTATATTAAAATACATGCAAAAATAAGTTTTCAATGAATAACTTTTAATTTTAGGTTTTATATTATAATTAGAAAAATGTTTGTTTTTTTTAAATTTTACATCTAACGACCTAAAAATATACGGGGCTCGTATTTAAAATAAGAAAAAAAAATTTTAAATTTGAAGAGTTTTAAATTTTTGGGCACCTTTCGTTTGAATTAACCCGCTAAGGTGGGATAACCCTCTTAAAAATTCCTTGTTTAATTTTATTAATCAAGCCCTATAATTTATTCATTTTTAAATCAATGGGGCAAAAAAGTTTTTTTTTATTTTATTTTTTTTTTGAAAAAATTTTTTTTAAAAATTTTAAAAAGATGTTTAAAATACCCAAATATACAAAAAAAACGTGTTATTTAAAAATGCACCCGTGCCCCTACCCCCCCCGATAAACCAAAATTATTTTTTAAAAAACCTGGGGGGGTCGTCAAAAAAAAAAAAAAAAATAAAATTTTTAAAAAAATAAAAAAAAATAAAAAATATATATATATATATATATATATATATATATATATATATATATATATATATATATATATATATATATATATATATATATATATATATATATATATATATATATATATATATTGTTTGATAATTCATATTTTTAACACTTTTATTAGCAATGAACAAGGCATCGAAGTTATAGCTCGATTTTATTCGTACAATTTTGACGGCACCTTCGAGGATAAAGTTTATATGGACACTAACGGAAGAGAAACTATTGACCGTACTAGAAATTACAGACCAACGTGGAACGTATCTATTACTGAACCTGAATCGGAACTATTATCCAGTTGTATCAGGAATGACTATTAAAGATAAAGAGGGACTTGGATCAGTGACAGTTTTAACAGATAGAGCTAATGGTGGGGGCAGCATTACCCCTCAATATATGGAATTTATGGTAAGTTTTATATGTAAACGCTTT
>JAHBCN010002071.1:0-99955 GCA_019359885.1 Listronotus oregonensis
TAATGATGGAAGTTGTGATGTTACTTTTTTTGTAACACATATAGGACACCAGAATGAATTAAGATTTTTGTCACTTTCATCTCTAGAAAGAGAGAATATAGCACAACAAATGGCATTGAAAATTCCCTTTGATGAGATTCTGGATAATGTTAGGGATTCTTGTGACTCTACCTTGCAAAGAGTTCATTTGCTGACTCGACAAGATCTATACAATATAGAAATGTCATACAATTTGCAGTCAAAAGCAATTAGGCACAAAGAAGATGCAGTCGTAAGTGTTGATGCGTGGGTAAAGCAGATGCAAAGTGAAGGAGACTGTGTTATATTTTATAAGCCCCAATCTGTTTGTTTGGAAGAATTCCCTGGACTAAAACCTGAAGACTTTATTATAATCATAATGACCCCAGCACAACTGGAAATTCTGAAAAGATATGGAAATGATTGTATCTGTTTAGACGGAACCCATGGCCTGAACAGCTATGACTTCGAGCTGAATACAGTACTTGTTCTTGATGAACTAAGAGGGCTTTCCATGTGCTTTTTTATTCTCTAATAGATCAGATACCCAAATTTTAACTCTGTTTTTTGAATGTATAAAATCAAAGCTAGGAGAGATAATAAGTACAAAAGTCTTTATGTCAGACTTGGCAGATGCTTTTTTCAATGCTTGGTGTATAGCAATGGGAATCCCAGAAAGAAGGTACTTACCTCTTTTATTTCTGTGTAGTTATTCTATAAAATTTGTCCGTTTACAGATTTTTGTTTATACTGTACCTGCTTTTATAAGTATTTTTGAAAAACATTGTAATTTTCAGGCTCTATTGTACATGGCACGTAGATCGTGCATGGAGGAAGAATCTGACTAAAATTAAAACTCGAGATTCCCAGGTAGATATACTTTTTTGTGTATAAATAGTTAGTAATTTATGTTGCTATTTGAAAATTTTTAGATATTCTGATGGGTCTCTATTTTAGGTATTAATTTACAAACATCTTAGAACATTGTTGACAGAGCGAGATGTTAGTGCATTCCATAAAATGCTGGAGGAATTTTGTAAATTGGAAGATCCAGAATATACAGATTTTATAAAATATTTTAAGGACTACTATGTAAATAATTGTGAATATTGGGCATACTGTTATCGCTTACATTCAGGGCTCAACACTAATATGCACCTTGAGTCAATGCATAGGTCCATAAAATACTTATATTTGAAAGGCAAGAATATTAAACGGCTGGATAGGGCTATTGCAATCATGAGATTTATTCGAGACAAACTAATCAACAGATTAATAGGTAAGGGTTAAAAACTGCTTATCAATCAATCAATCAATCAATTTATTGGTAATAATACATGTTTAAAACATATATTTACAAGTCAGATCCTATACAGTACCTACCTTACAGTAGATAATGGGAAAATTAACTTTTCAACTGATCTATGTGTTTATTTTTTTATATTACTTTCATCTGAATTATAAGTAGGTATAATAAATAAAGGTGTTCTAAAATTAATATCGCTTATTTGAGAGCCACCTAAAAATTCATTAATTATAAAATGAGCTGGTACAACTGTGCTATTAAAGACTTTCTCATCTTTCTAGTCTTATAATGGTAGGCTTCATATTAGGGTTAATTAGCGTTTTTTTAAATAATTTTAGTAAATCACAAAGGCAAACTTTCTGGTAAAATTAAAAATATAAGATCTCGGCATAAGACTATGGAAAAGATGGATCGAAGCAAACTCATTTGCTCAGATGAAGTCTGGGAGGTAATGGCAGAGAGTGGTATGGAAATCTACCAAGTACAAAAGCAACAAACGAATTGCGAGAACTGTCAGCTTACTTGTACACACTGTGAAACATGTTCACATCAATTTCAATGTTCCTGCTTGGATTCTTCTATTAAGTATAACATGTGTAAGCACATCCATTTAGTAGCAAGATCCATAAAGGAGACCCGACTTCCAACAAGTATAGGTAGGTTGTTTGAAATATAGCATAGACCCTCCACCTTACGATAATTTTTATTTTCAATTTACTATTTTATACCAAAGAAATGGAGAACCATAAAAAATGGTTAAGTTTTTTAAAATTTAAAATTTAAAATGGGTTTTGGTGTAATGGTGTGTAAATTATTAGAGTTTTAAAAATCACGGATGTAACATAACCGATGTGGCATCTTGATTTTTTTAATGTAGGCTTATATTTCACATAAGAGTTTTGGCTTAGTATAGTTTGGTGGATTGGTAGTCAGGTTTATTAATGGTGAAAGTTTTGGTATTTTGTACACTATTTTTGTGTTAAAAATATATCAAATTAAATTATTCAAAAAAAAATGCCAGCTACTTGGTATTTAAATTGAAATAAGAAGTGTGTCCAAATATATTAGGACACAGTTTAAGGATTAGATATGTTTTTAATGACATATTGAGAGACCTGAAGCTTATTAAATTTTAATATTTTATAAACATATCTCAATTGGTGTTTTGTTGAAATTTCAGGCTTAATTGACACCGGTGATTTAGCCATCCACGAATCTAAATCAGACAACTGTGATTCAATCATTGATGAACTTAGTAAAAACAGTAAGTGGAGCTCTAATTTATCAAAACTCAAGGAGGCACTTCAAACTTCATTTTCTGAAACATTGAATTCAGTATCGACTTTTGAGGAATATGAAGTTATTGCAAAAGCTTTAGCTCCAGTAAATCCAACGTTGTTGGCTATGAGAAACCTATCAAGTACAGCTAATTTTAGAGAAACAAAACCAACTTATTCCAATAAAAATATTATTCCCCAGAGAAAATGTTTTTCCACAAAGAAAAAGAGTTTGAAAAAGAAGAAAAGCACAAAGTTTTCTGCACATGATTTAAATAAAAATGCCATTCAACTTTCTGTAGGTGCTCATAGTTTAAATATTATCACTGAAAATACCAGCCTTGATGTATAACCATTTTTTTTTTTAACAAACTGATGTAGCTATAGAAACAACTGCCCATCTTTAATAAAAATTATATACCTATCCAAAGAATTTGTTTATTATTTGATCCACAATTTTAACAAAGAGGACAATATAGACCTCAGGGCCATCTCTTGGAAAACATCACATCACTTAATTAATTTACCCCACTGATGTGTTGTTTTGTAATATGTACCACGATACACAGACTAATGTACTCGTATGTCGGGTAACAAAAAAAATCGCAGTCGCGGGATTGGCTGAACGTTTTTCACAAGAAACTCTTTTTTAGTGTGTCTCTTTCCAGGCAATATTATAGTATACCTTAACAAAATTTATTACCTCGCTGCTGATTTTTGCGGGATATTCTATAAGAAAATAGATCATCCTGAAGTTAAGTTTCCTGCAAAACCATAGCTTTGCCATCTACTGCTAGAAATAACAATAATAAAATGGCCCTGTCACAGATTTTTAAAACGAAGTTTCCAAAGAACACATACAAAATCTCAAGGGTAAGGTAAACAGGCAATGTTTCTAAGAGGTGGGTCCCAAAACTATAATTACTTCTTTCATAATATTATAAACACAAAATATTTCACACTAGAAGTGACCAAATTACAGTTAGCAAAAGTGAAACTCGTGCAACCCTATTTTTCCCTCAAAAACTTCATTTAAGAAAATATGTATTGAAAATCTAATGGTACCAGCTGAAAACTTTAATCCATTTCTCAGTAGACGTGTCTTGGCAATTTTTAAATAAAATTTTAGAATGCCTCTTTGGCAGGTTTGAAAAATGAATGAGAAAACGTTTTTCTGTGTGGTTTTAGGTAAAAGAGGGATATCATCCGAAGAGCGGTAAAATTAGATATCTCCTGAAAGTTACATAACAATTAAACAGATATAAAATTTTAAATTTGGCAAAAATTCTAAGAAATTGGTTATTTATGGCAATTTAATTAAGATTTAATTTTCAGGAGATACATATATAATTTTACCGCTTTTCGAATGGTCCCATTCATTTTATCTAAACCACACAAAAAAAGTGTTTTTTCTTGCCTTGGTATGACTGAAAACAAACAACTTTAATTAATAAATACGTTTACTTTTCAAACGTTTTTGTTGAAAAGACCAAGTAAAAATCGCTTAATTAGAGCTAATGTGGCAACAGCGCTAGCGGAATACGCTGTCAACCGAATTGTGACCGTGGCTTTTTAAGGTCTTTAACTAGTAAATGAGAACTCTTGTGTACCGCAACAAGTGCTATAAAACCACCCACTTTTAATGGCATCATGGGTTACGTATCTTCGACAGTTTGAAGCTGCTGATGCCATTAAAAGTGGGTGGTTTTATAGCACTTGTTGCGGTACCACTTTCTAAAACGACGCATGTTCTAACTATTTTTTTAATTTATCGCTGTTGCATTTCTTGTTGCATTTGGACTTGAACTATATATATACATAGGCGTGCGCACACCCCCACTAGTCTGAAAAAGATTACTGTATTTAAAATATGAAAATTATTATTTGATAAGGTTCGATTTAAAAATTACACGCGAACGCACCTTCTCGAAAATGAGTATGGTAAAATCAAAATTAAGATCCACAATGCGCCAAGCGTGTGAAGATTTTCCATTTAAAAAACACGTAAACTTTGATCCTTTTTTTTAATTCTATAAATCAGCAGCATTTTGTGTTATCGTCTCGCCCAAAGACGGGATTTTTTGAGAACTGAATGCTCTACAAAAGTGTCCATTGCGGCAAAATCGCAACTCACACCGGGAAGGTGGTACGGGCCACTAAACCTATTTTTTTTTTAAATTCTCGTTTTTCTGTCATTTTCTCATAAAAGACCAGAGCTACACAAAAAAAAACAAAGTTGTTGGAAATTTAATTTCCTACAAAAAGGTTCTGATAATCGAATCGCTAAGACCAACTGTTCTCGGGATATTTGGCCATTAATTAATTTTACTATAAAATTATACACACAATATACAAATTATAATTTGTAAAAATTTTATAGTAAAATTAATTAAAGGCCAAATATCTCGAAACTGTTGATGTTAGCAATTCGATTATTAAGACCTTTTTTGTAGAATATTAAATTTACAACAACTTTGACATTTATTTTTTTTTGTGTTGCTCTTGTCATTTATAAGAAAATAACAGAAAAACGAGAATTTCATTTAAAAAAATAGGTTTACTGACAAGTACTACCCAGGGCCGTATTTAGGCGGTGGCGAGATGGGCGCCCGCCAAGGGCGCAGCTACCTGGAGGGGGCGCAAAATCGGCCATGATTCATTTCATTAGATATTTGTACCGTAGTCAAACTATTATTAATTTTTATTGACAAAATTAATAAATACATGTAATATAAGCTTTTAATCGAATATTTTGTTGCATATTATTTAATTTATTATAGTATAAATGTTACGTTTTAAAAGGCCTGTTATGCACAGTATTTTTGTAACGACGATTTTATTGTTGAGAAAAAATTTTCTAAGTAAAATCATTTGCAAATAAGGATGTTAAGTTAATTTACATTCCACTTTTTTAGTCAGATACAAACAGTTGTTTTATATAAATCATGTCTTTTTCAAATAGTAGGCTAATATTTTCATATAAAGAAAATATAGAACTTGACACAAATTCCACCATAAAGTTGATATTTTAAAGAAACGAAATTCTCGGATCAAAAAAATTTAAACCTACTACTTTGCACTTTTATTTTCTAAAATTTTCGGGAAAACCCCCCGGATTCCCCGTTTTCGTTAAGGGGTATTTCATACTTCTCAAATCCCTCGGTGTGTGGGGGGGGCAAATTTTGAACCCCGCCAAGGGCGCGGCCATACCTAGATACGGCCCTGGTACTACCTCGCCGGTGTGAGTTGTGACTTTGCCGCAATGGACACTTTTGTAGAGCATTCAATTCTCAAAAAATTTCGTGTTTGGGCGAGACGATAACATAAAATGCTGCTGAGTTATAGAAATTTAAAAAAAAGGTCAAAGTTTACGTGTTTTTTAAATGGAAAATATCCACACGCTTTGGGCGAGTACCTAATATTAATATTAAAGGCTAAAACTTTCAGGGAAGTTTTTTAAGGGGATTTTCAACAAAATTTCACCATGGGACCGAAAAAAAAATAGTCCCAAAAATCACCCTAAAATATATATATATAAATATATATTTATATATATATATATATATATATATATATATATATATATATATATATATATATATATATATATATATATAAATATATATATATATATATATATATATATATATATATATATATATATATATATATATATATATATATATATATATATATATATATATATATATTAATATATATATATATATATTATATATAATTTTTTTAAAAAGATTTTTATTAGTATAGGTTACAAATAAATTTGAAAGCAATTTCAGCACAACGTTTCGACACATTATATTGTGCTTTTTCAAGTTTTTTATTCTAAAAATTTTAAAAATTACAATTAAAAAGTTTTAAAACACTACCAGATTACACATTGTTTTTTTAGACATACACATTTAAAATCCCACACTTATATACGTCATATTTAAAAACAGATTAATCTGGTAGTGTTTTAAAACTTTTTAATTGTAATTTTTAAAATTTTTGAAAATTTTTAGAATAAAACTTGAAAAAGCACAATATAATGTGCGAAACGTTGTGCTGAAATTGCTTTCCAAATTTATTTGTCAACCTATACCCAAAAACTCTATAAAAATAATTTATAAAATGGTTGAAGAAAAGTAAGATATATATATATATATATATATATATATATATATATATATATATATATATATATATATATATATATATATATATATATATATATATAAATTTTTTTGATTAATTTATATTTATTTAATCTTGCAATTTAATTATTAGCAAATTAAAAAACAATTAAAATTAACTCATATCTTAATTAATTTTTTAATCCATCAATTAAAATTTTAATTGATTATTGCCCAACACTGGCCTCAATGACTTCTCTGCCTAAGAGCCATAAATTGTCAGACAATATGTTTTAGCAGAGGGTGGTGTTGAAATGCATTTGTAACTATAATAAGAAATGATTACTAAAATGTGACTGTCAAAATTAAATATAAACTGATATTTGATTCATAAAAACCACTTAAATTAAGAACAAATTATTAAAAAAAAATATACTTAAATTAAGAATTTATTGACATAATTAGACTTGTTATAATCTGCCATTAAATTTATCTAATTAAACGAAAAATAAAAAAGTAGCAATCCTTTATTTGTTACATACCTTCTTATTTTATTCATAATTTACATTAATTTTTACGCAGCTACGCTTTTCATAAAATAATAAGTTTTAATTGTTAGTTTTTAATTAAACAAATAAAATGATTAAAAATAAATGAATCCTTAATTGTGAAACTCATGATTAACAATTAAATAATTGTCAATTGCGAGTTTTTACAATTACAATTAATTAATTGTCAATTGCGGGTTTGCACAATTACAATTAATTAATTGTCAATTTCGAGTTTTCACAATTACAACTAATTAATTGTCAATTGCAAGTTTTCACAATTACAAATAAATAATTGTTTATTGCAAGTTTTTACAATTACAATTGAAAAATTGTTAATTGCAACAAATGTGATTAACAATGAATTAATTGTTTAACAATTTAATTTTGCCCAACACTGTCTTGAAGTAATATTCGCGCTCGCGCTGTCAATGTAGCTGTTGAAAAAAATTAGGTAGAGTTACCTGTCCTAAAAAATATCAAATAATAAATGGTGAAAGAGTAAAATGTTGTTCCAAAACTGTTAAAATCGTAAAATTCGCAAAATTCGGAATTGCGAGGTATTGAAAGTAAGCCGATAAAATGATGATTATACTCCTTTCGTAATTTTCGTGACACCAATGGTATTTTTTAGGTAGTAAATTGAACAGTGCTTTTGCTTTCCGAATCCGATAATAAATGAAGGTGTTGTTAAAGTGTTATCTGTGTTACCCTATGCTTGTTTTTCAGATCAGTTTCAGAAATTGGCATGAACAACTGAATATTAAGAGAGAATGGTACTATAATTAGCAAAAATGTCTAATTAAATAATACTGAAAGAAACCAGACCCATAATAGGATGAAGAAATAGAGTTAGTGCTAGTACTAAGCCCGAGGTTATCTTAAGCTTAATTTGGTGAAAGCTAGGAGAGGTAACTTCTATAATAACTGATATACCCGGTTAAATTGAATATGTCAAGATCCACGATCTGGAAATTGCCAAGGACCCTAAGAAACTTATTGTATTATTTTATATGAAACAATGACATTTGACAGAAGATTGACCTGATCTTCTATGACGGAATCAGTACAGCCCGTCAGGTATAATTTTGTATTTTTCCAGATACTTTAAAATTTAGGAATAATTTAATAATTTTTAAGCAGTTGTATAACTTAAAAAATAATCGAAAATCGCCTACTTTTTAAATGTTAGATAATTCGGTAAATTTTTGTCGTGCAATATGTTTTTGAATTACAAATTTGTGGTAATTAGTTTACTCTAAGGCCAGTCGCCGAAGCGATAAATCCATTTATAAAGAAAATCTGATGACACGCTAAATCTTCGGCTTGCTTATTTTTTTGGGTTACTTTTTAATAAAAAAAAGATTTTTTAAAATTAAAAAGTCAACGAAATTCTCTAGAGAATTTTTAAGAGTTGTAAAACTAGCGAAAAAATTAATAATCGCCTTCCTTTTAGATTAGGCCCAAAAGCCCAAGAGGCTGCGCTGCCTACGGTAGTAAATCTAGATAGTTCCCAGGGAAGAAGACCTTTTAGATTTGAATTATGTAAAAATGAAGTTACCATTAAACACCTTTATTTTCTTTGTGTTTAAAAAAGATGATTGTGGCAACTACTTTATCAACAAATTTAATTAAGGCAAATAGGCAACTGCCTTTTAGTAATATCTATCTTCTAAATAGAAAACATTTTGCAAAATAAGTGTAGCAGTTTGTATGCCTCCTTATCAGAATGCGCCTTTTATAAGATATTAAAATAATGCTCTTATTTGAATTAAATGCTTGTTTTATTGATTTTTTTAAATTTCCCCATTTAAGACTTAGTTTATTTTTTTATTTAATGCTAGTAAAAATAATTTAAATTTGAAATTTGACGCCCTTTAACTGTACCAACTTATCTTTCCAAAAATACCTAGATAATTTTATTAATTTTTTTTAACAAAAAATATAATTTTGTAGATAAGTTTTTTTAGCAAAACTAATAAGCAAATAATCGTGGATATACCGTAATCCTGTAAAATTAAAGGTGCTCCTTCATAAAATTATTCAATTTGGTTGTAACCAGTTTCAAGAAGAAGTTTGACGTTAGGTTCTAGTGAGGCTTTATAACTTAAAACTAAGTAAAAAAAACACCTAAATTTTATTAGATAGCAGTTAGCCAGGGTTAAGCTAAATATTTTGTGTTAATTAACCAAGTACTCCATTTTTTCTTTTGCCCAAAGGATTTTTTAACTACTTAATCTATTTGATTTTGAACTGCTAATAGTCCAGTAACTAAAGACCTTAAAGTACCCAAAGCTGTAAATAAATCTGTACAGTTTTCATTTGTGAAGCAATTCTTAGGTCTGCGCGGATGCTTTCGGGCGAGAAAAAGTTTATCAACATTAACAGGTGCAATTGAAAATGATCCCTCAAGGCTCGAAAAAATGGGTTTTCCGGTATTATCTGCCAAAATATTTTTCGAGATAACGGGACCCAAAAGTCCCCTTATTTTAGCTGCCGCTCTACCTGTAGAATGTCGCTATCTTTATGGATTCACTTATAAGCGGGTGGACGAATTGTTTCATTACTTGGGCAATAATGTACATTTTTTAATCATTCAAAGTTCATCGGAATGGAAAAATCCGTACCTATCATTGCATATGAGTTTGGGTCC
This sequence comes from Listronotus oregonensis, assembly GCA_019359885.1. Classification (NCBI taxonomy): domain Eukaryota; kingdom Metazoa; phylum Arthropoda; class Insecta; order Coleoptera; family Curculionidae; genus Listronotus; species Listronotus oregonensis. The sequence goes on from JAHBCN010002071.1 coordinate 9,936, forward strand.
ATTCTGATTTTTTTAGAATATTAAAAAAAGCGGTCAAAATTTTTTTTCACAATATTTTGAGAGTATCTCATTAATTTATTGATATTTACAAAAAATGGTTTTGTTAATAGTATTTCTTGTTTTTAATGAGACCTTAGCAAGTGTTCAATGACCTCAGAAAATTTCCTTTACAATCTTTCTTGCGTTTTGATAAAAAATTGTTTTGTCCATCTGCATTTTTTAGTAAGAAACTACTAGTACCACATCTATCTAGTGTGTCCCAGTCCCAAAAATGAGTTTCCCGCGAATATCTGTCAAAATATGCGAATAAGAAAATTTTTGTTTAAACAAAAAATGAAGATCACCTCGAAATTAACAAAAATGGTCCCTACTATTTTTTTTGCAACACCAATATTTTTTGTAAAAACGGCCGTCGAAAAATCCATAACCGTTCACACTGGATAGATAGCCGGAAACGGCTAAAAAATGCAGATGGGCAAAACAATGTTTTATCAAAACGCAAGAAAGATTGTGAAGCAAGTTTTCTGGGATCATTAAACACTAAATACACACACTGGGATCATTAAACACAAACGAAAGGTTAATAACAAACCTTTTTTTCAAAAAATATCAATAAATTAAAATATTGTGAAAGAAAACTTTGACCGCTTTTTTCAATATTTTGGAAAAATTAGAATAGACCCAAACTCATATGCAATGATAGGTACGGGTTTTTACATTCCGATGAACCTTGAATGATTAAAAAATTTACATTATTGCCCGAGTAATGGAACAATTCGTCCGCCCGCTTATAAGTGAATCCATAAAGATAGCGGCATTCAAGCGGTAGAGCGGCAGCTAAAATGAGAGGACTTTTGGGTCCCGTTATCTCGAAAACTATTGATTTTTTGAAAAAAATATAGGGACCATTTTTGTAAAGCAATCTTCATTTTTTGTCTGAACATAAATTCTCCAATTCGCATATTTTGACAGATATTAGCGGGAAACCCATTTCTCAGGCCTTGAGGAACCATTTTCAGCCCTTTCCTACCTGTTTATGTTGATAAACTTTTTTTCGCTCAAAAGCATCCCCGAAGACCTAAGAATTGCGCCACAATGGAAATCTGTACAGATTTATTTACAGCTTTGTCCCTTCATTTATTGGACTATAAAGGCTAGTGATTTTTTAAGTACCTACTCATATTGTTATTATGCTTTTTAGGTTTTGCATATCACAAAGGAGTAGGAATGTAAACTGGGGCTGTACTAGCAGATAAAACTGCAAAAAGTAAGGCTATAAAAGCAGAAGAAAGTAGAAATTAAACTGGTATTGAGAAAGAAACTGAATTTTTTTAGTAATTTTCCGTTGGCTCCACAGGTAGCAGGGGGGTGTTTATTTAAAAAACTCTTTAATTTAATTATTAATTATAGGATTTTATTGCATTTAACAACCAATAACTCTGTCTGCTCCTGTATGCATAAAATCTTTAATAAACTCATAAAAACCTAGCATTATAAAATAGCATAGAGTCACCGACGTATATAAGGGGGGCGTTTAGGGGGTCCGGACCTCCCCTCATTCATATCCATTTTACTTGTCCAACAGAAAAAAATTACATGCACCGCGCCGATTGTAGAAAACGATAGTTGCTTAGTCCGTCCCGCCGCCCGCTCTTTTGCGGCGTGCACCAAACCAAGCTAGTCTAGTCTATTTTGTCTCTTCGCGTTGCGCAATTGTTATAATACAGAAAAAAGTGTCGCTTTTAAAAAGTACAAAACGAAAAAATCAGGTATCTCTTTTGAGTTTTTTTTGCTAAGAAAGAAAGACCAAAGCCCAATGAACTTTCGTCAAAAGACAATGCGGACCTTCGTAACTTTTATTACCTCTGCCCTTGGACGTCTTGATTTGTAATGGTCCAGCGTAGTCAACTCCAGAGTGGGAAAATGGTTGTAATGGTGTAACTCGTGTTGTCGAAAGTTGTCCCATTAATTGCTCGGCTGTCTGGTCCTTGAGACGAATTCACTTTATGCATTTTTCAATGTTAGTTTTGACTGTTCTTTTCCCATTGACTATCCAGTACATTTGCCGAATGTATGCTAATGTTAGCTGGTTTCCGCCGTGTAGGGTTTTCCAATGAACATTATTAATAACCAATTTGCTAAGGTGACTATGAGAATGCAAAATCGCAGGGTGTTTGGAGTTAAATGACAGATGCGATTTCTGCAGCTTTCCCCCGACACGAAGAATCCCATCAGTATATAGGAATGGATTAAGATTAAGTATCCTACTAGCCTTGGCAACTTGCTTTTTCTCTAGTAGAGCATCAATTTCCTCTTTGGGGACCTCCCTCGTTTGTCAAAGCTATAGCTACGTCGGTGCATAGAGTAACAACAAAACACCCTTATAGAATATCCCATAAAGTCTCATAATTGATTTTAGTATGATGTCTTTTTACTTTTATCTATAAAATCTTCTCAATTCTTATATAAACCTGATAAAGATTTTTTTTATGGGATTTGATAGAATTTTTTTTATCAGGGTAAAAACACTTGCAGTCCATTGTTCTATAGACGTCAGGTTCCGAGAGGTTTACTTCTTACCCTGTCTTCCGTATTTTGGCAGTATTATTGTCAAAATACTCGTTTGAATAGGCCGTGTAACAGTGTTATATTTCAATCGATTTCCTGACATGATAGCGAGAGTACCCGACACCTAACTTTTTTTCATTAGAAATCCTCATCCGCCTACCACCTGTCGTAAGGTTACATTACCACTGGTATTGTTTGGTTTGAGCATACCTTTGTTTAATAAAGGTTAGTGATGTGGACGTCCGATAAAACATTTTGACCCACAATATTGGTTCATTGATATTTTACACTAGAGTAAAATTTAAATATTATAAAATTGTGGGTACTTTGTGTATATAGGGTGTTTCCTTATTAAATGTCAATATTTTAGAAGACAATTATTGGGTCCATTTTAGGAAAAAAAACTTTATATGAACGTAAGTTCTTAACGTCTTAGCTTTTGAAATACAGGGTGGTAAAATTTTTAAAAGTAAATCATATATTATAAATATCTTTAATACCACTTTAGATATTTTAATGAAATTTGGCAACATGTACTATGTATCATGAGTATTTTTTATTATACCACTTTTTTTTTATTTCCACCAGTGCGTTCGTACGGAATTTGATCTGTCTATTTTGGCAGACATTGATGGTACGCCACTGATTTCTCTTAAAATAAAAATTATTTTTAAAATCCCCAAGCATTTCTAAGTAAAGTTGAGCACTTGATTTTTTTAAATCCGATGCACGGTTTGCGCTTAAAAAAAATAAGACCCTGATCATAACAATATCGGTAAACAATATCACCATGCAGAGAAATATCTAGATCTAACTTTTCTGGATAAAAACCGTGGTGCGTCGGACTAAAAAAAAAAAAGAATAAAAATAGAAACAAAATTTCACCCAAAAAAATTAAATCTAAATAATATTTCCCTGCATGGTGAGATTGTTTCCCGATATTGTTATGATCATGCGGAGAAACGGTTCTTATTTTTTTAAGCGAAAACCGTGCATTGGATTGAAAAAATCGGGTACTCAACTTTACTCAGAAATGATTGAGGATTTTAAAAATAATTTTTAATTTAAGAGAAATCAGTGGCGTACCACCAATGTCTGCCAAAATAGGCAGGTTAAATTCCGTACGAACGCCAAAGGTGGAAATTAAAAAAAAATGGTTTACTGAAAAATTCCCCTGGATACATAGTACATGAATGCCAAATTTCATTAAATATCTAAATTGGTATTACATATATTAATAATAATTGATTTATTTTTGAAAATTTTTCCACCCTAAATCTCAAAAGTTGAGATGTTTCGGACATACGTATATATAAACTTTTCTTCTTAAAATTGACCTAAAAATCTCCCCCTTAAATATTGACATTCGATTAGTAAACACCCTGTATTTTAGTACTTCCATAAAACCCTGTATATTGTGGCAAGTCTAATATTGCAAAATATACTAAAAAAAAAATAATTTCTTTAAAGCAACCCACGAAGGCTTGTATTAAGTTTAAGTACTAGTAGGTACCGTGACGGTTAAATTATAAGGTGTTTAGGCCCAAATTATTTAATAATTTTGTCTAAGTTTCAACATGATGTTAAAGAAATAACTTCTACCTCTGTACTATCGAAGGAAGTTTAAAGGTTTATAAAAGCTCAATACTAAGGCCTATAAGATCAAAAAATGTTCGACCCCCTATGAAAATAACTGTCATTAAGGGGCCTTTATGATTCTGCGCAGTAACAAAATTCCACGAAATTTTGCATTGTGTTGCCTACTGACTACACTGATAAATCAGTGTGTAGGTAGGCAACATATAATACTTTCGACAGAGCCGGAGTCCCGTTTTCGTGTGCGACGAGACGGCGCGACGCATCTTAAGACACCCACGGTACGTTAGTATTGATGCGTTAGCCTTGGTGGACTGTCCCAAGATTTAAAAATAAAAATAAAAAACGCCTTCGTAAAAATTCTATACTTCTTGTTAAATTTGTTTATGTTACCTGCATGAGGTGACACTATTTTATTGTTCTTTTAAACAAATTATAAATTTATAATATATTGGATGAGCCCTAAACACAAACAACCAGTCCAAATTATAATAAGTTTGCATACGAAGGCGCTGATTACAAATCTAAAGTAAGTTTTTTTCGGGGTTTTATTTTCCAGATATCGATACATAAATATGAGTACTAAATTACACTTATTTACCTAGTGTAAATGAGTATAATATTATTTTCTTTTGTTACAAAATTGGTGATAAGTACACGAAACTATTATACAATGTTTGAAATTTATTAAAAAAATGTTTTTATTTCTTTTATCAAGATTTTTGGTAAAAATACAAAACTCCCATAAATATCGACCATTTAAATGGAATGCTGTGAAGTGGCGCCTTCAATTATTTCCATATTAAATCAGATGATATAAAATCCAATATTAGACAATAATTTTAAATATTCTAAAATAGTTTCGTTGAATAACCAACAATGTTGTGTGAAAACTAAAAAAAAAGTTAAGGTATAATAAGGTTCAATTTGACATTTGATGATGTCAACTTTATACATGGTAATAAAGAATTATGGAAGTCCGGATCTAACCTACTGTTCATTCCCGATGCTCTGCACGCCTGGACAATTTTGTTCTAGAGCATTGGCCTTCCATAAACCTTCAAACTTCCTTTCTACTACCCCATTGACGTTTAAGTAATATCATCCAGACGGAAACTGTATTGTATTATAGAATCTTAACCACACATCCGTATAAGGAAATATATTATTTAAATACTTTAAATTGAAAGAGTTTGATTTTCAACTGAGTAAAAGATGGAAAATGCGTAATGTCCATTTATAAGTGTATCCTAAAATTATTAATTTAGTACAAAAACATTTTATAACTTGAGTTAATAGATTTAAGCGAAACACGAATTTTGTATACCTGGTTATAATTTTTAATTCATCCCGTTGAGATGATATATTTAATTTTCTCAAGAAGCTTTTATCATATCAAAGCCTGATGATCGCTAACATACGTTAATATTTGACTGATAAAAGCAGATCTTGCGATTACTAAAATAATCCTGTTGGATCCCACCGACAGGCGTATGGTCGACGTGTGTCTAACAACCTTCTATCTGCCGCAAAAATCTAATCTTGGGTAATCAAATCGCCTGCGTAAATACCGAAAAGTGATTACAGTTGTTTCTTTTTAGAGTGGGAAATTTGTGGGGATAAAAATTATAGGCAAAGTAATTTTCTAAAAGGTTTTATGCCCTCCGCATTATATACAAGCAAAAAGGGGCACTATTGACACTTTATTTTTTTTTAAGCAAAGCGCTAAGTAAACATTACTTCAGGACATAAAATAAAAAATGTGTTATATAAACTAAATATTTAATATGTCCTGCATCCAAGAAGTCGGTATCTCCATTTTAAATTTTTATAGATTCTGATACGCTACATAACAAAAACATATCTGTGATTGAAATAAAATGTATTTAAATAATTTAAAGTTGAAGATCACAATAATGAAGGATGCCACAATTGTTCAACTATATATACTCGCATAGTACCTCCAAAGTAGAATTTCTGTTATAAAAATCAAGGAACCGTATACTACTTGCATATATTTCTGACAAGAATATGCAGTTTTATAACCTGTTCAGTTTTGATTAAACAAATACCTAAGCAAAAAATGTATTGCATTTAATTGTTTCACAAAGTCAATACAGTATACAGTTATAGAAACAAAAAAGGTATTTAATTGGTTCAAAAAGTAACCATGGTTACTTGCTAGGTGTTTTTCTTAATCGAAAATGAACAGGTTCTGGCTTATGAAACATCATTAGATTATGAAGAAGCCAATAAAGATAAGACCAATATAAATTTAAAAAATATATTATATATATATATATATATATATATATATATATATATATATATATATATATATATATATATATATATATATATATATAATAGGTAAATCGCAAGACAAGGGGTTAACATCGATAGCCTACGTCTCAGCCTACGATTTGCGGACGGCATTGTTATCATCGGCAATTCAGCAAAGAAACTTAACAACATGTTTCAAAAATATCATTTTAAAATTGCCAATGTTTCGACCGAATCAAAAACCTAGATGATTGTCTTTCTGTTATTATTTTAGTTAATAATTTAAACAATCGGATAGTAAACTAATGGGGCTGTAGTTTAAAAGGTTATTTCGGTCTACCTTCTTGTACAACAAGATAACTTTCGCTTTATGCCAACCATCTGGAATTTTTGCTTCCACTAAACATTTATAGATTAGTATTGGGACACTTTGGAATAGGGGCGTTCCTGCCATTTTAAGCGTCTTGCTCGTAAGACGATCTTCACCCGGACATTGCCCGATTTTCATTTGATGAAGTGCTGTATTTAGTTTTTTAAACCTTATTTCAGGGATTTCTTCGAATGTAGAGAAGATCTTGATTTTTTCCTGATTCAGTGTCGGATGGTACTTAGGTTATAGATAATGTGGTAATATTTTTAGTAATTAATTTACTATTATGTTATTTATTTACATTGTCATATAAATTTCTTAAAAAAAATAATGCTACTATTATAATGGTAGATAAAATTACTTGTTTTAATAGAAACATATTCGTAAATGACTTACTCAAATGTACTAACCTAGTTTCAAGAGGTAAATGAATTGATGTAAGTATGCAAAAGAGGATATTTTTTATGTGCACAGCGTAGTGGCAGATGCTGACAATATAAGTTAAAAGCAAAATATAAAATTTATAAGTAACTTAACTTTTAAAATGCTTAAAATGGATTATTGCGATATTTAATACCTTGTAGAAAAGGCAACAAAATGAAGTCATTTTTGATTGAACATCTCGTAAAGTTTATATGTGACATTAATGGCCAATTGCACCGTTGTGGTTTTCTGTTTTCTTAACTAAGGGACGTTTTGAATGAGACTATTGTCATAATATTTGACACCGTCTTAATGCAACTTAGGTTAAGAAGGGCTTAAAACTGCTTAAACCACAGTGGTGCAAACCGCCGTAAGAAGGTTGCAGAAACAACTTAAGTAAGCTTTATTGGAAAGCTACCTTTAAATAAAATGCTTCCCTAAGTTGCTACTCTGGAATTTTTATCAAAAGTTGCAGTGTACCATATCACCTTTTAGTTTTAAGAAAATGCTTGTACGTTACCACGTTTTTATTTTTTTGTAAAATATTTCTTATTTTTAATTTAAATATAAAATTATAATGCTAGATATTTAGCAAAAGAGTTGGTATGCTTTACTATTCTGATTATCTTTAAAGTGATTTAATAAAGAAAACATGTTATAGTCTGCAACACATCACTTTTACCTGCAAATAATTAGTACTGCTCAGAATATTGTACACAATGTATTTCTCCTCTTGACCATCGACGAGCTGTAAGGGACTTATCCTTTTTCTATAGATGTTTTTACGACTTTAATACTAAAAAATATCCTTCAAGCTATAATCTAAAGTTAGCTTCTTTTGAATGGGATCAAAAGTTTTGCTCTAAATATAGGTAAAGGAACATAACATGTATGTTCGGAAAAAGTGTACATTATTTTACATTTCTTTTACGTACCTAAGCTCTCTTATTTAAGGTGTATATTAGGATTAGGTGTATACAAAAAATGTAAAATAGTGTAAACTGTTTCTGAATAATATACATACTTAATAACTAACTACTAACCTGCATTAAATAGGCTCGTTCTCATGTCAGTAATGCTATGAAAATATAGGAACTGCTAGATTCCTTAAGTTCATTTTATTATTGTTTTTTAATGTTGCAGAAACGGAACTTTTTTTATAGCTTATCAGAATTTTCAATAAAACATTTTTTTTAAGATATTAAAAAATATTCCCCTTAGTACCATTTTCAACCTAACCTGCCATCAGTACTTCAAACAACCACCAATTAACATGACAACATGAACATTATTTTTTGTAAGCGATCTGAGTTTTATTTTACATATTTACACAGTTTTTTCATCAACTCATTAAAAACCGTTTTTGGTATTAACCTAATTTTATATTTTTGTAGTTATTGGTAAAAAAATATTAATAAAAAAATCTAGATTTATACATGTATCTATCTAGTCCCTTTAAGGCTTGGTCTCGGGCTTGGTATTCACATACTATAACTAATTTGAAAGTGGATTAGACAACTAATAACAAAAATACTTGCTCCAATTAGCAAAATTTAAGTTTTCCTTACTCCAATTAAAAAAAAAACTACTCCATTTGTAATAAAAATACCGTTTATACTACCATATTCAATTATTGATTTAATTTTGAGGGGCTTCTTGTGAACTTTGCTATTATAAACTTGAGGGGCTTCGGCAATGCTTATTAATTAATCTCTACAGCGACGCCGACGTTTAGTTTACAATGTCGTCACAAGGCGATGCTTTAGTCAGCGGACATAAAGCTACACCTAATAATATAAACGGAAGTAGTAACAGATGAATTATCTTAATAGTTTAGAAAAGAATACTACACACTACTTCACATTTTTTAAAATGTGTTAAAAATGGCATTATTTGGAGAAATTTCACAAAAAAACATATAGAAAAAGTTGCTACTAATTCATTTTTATATCTGTATACAAAGCTTAAGCCACCTACGATAAAGCTGACAATTATTAATAAAAAAAAACTAAAAATACACTACGTACTTTGTTTTTTTTAAGTTAAAATTAGGACTGCAAATATTTAACATGAGTGGCGCAAAGATAAAATGACTTTTCACTCACAGATAAATACAATGTTTTTAATGGTAAACATGTTTAAAAACGCCAGAATATTGCCAATGAAACCACAAGAGTCACAGTTAGCTGACATTAACAGCTGTGGAAATAGGTATCGTGAAGTATTGCCATCTCTGGTATTGCGTATTTTTTAGGTCTTCACAGCAGTGTTATCTAACTGTAATCCTTGGATTTTGTGGTGTTTGGGAAAAATGGGAAAAACTCCAAAACGACGTTTTTGTACCTAAATAAATCATAATATTAAATGTTTTATATATTTTAATTTTAAACAAATACTGTAAGTCCAGCCGCTCAAGAAAAGCTCCTATGGTTTGATAAAATAACGATATATTACTTCAAAAACACCTCACTGAACCTTAAAATACCTTCACCGCGAAATACGAATTTTCGATATATCAGATGTCTCTTAAACTCCATATACCTACCGGGTGACACAGCAGACATGTAACAGCCCATAACTTTTTTATTTATTAGGAATTATTTTTGAAATTTAGGTGATGCACCTTTCATAAGAACACGCTTTTAATGACTAAATAAAATCATTTCTTTTTTCACTTCTTGTTTAAGCGAAAGTAGCACTAAATTTTAAATTTTAAATAGCACCATTTATATATTTTTAGCTTACCTTACCTGATCCGCCTCAAAATTCTCTTATCAACCATGTGTCACACTTATCATTTGATTCAAAAATGGCTGTCAAAATTGATTTTTTTCCCCAAATTATCAGCATGTAAAAGGAGTTGAGATGTAAAGAATAAGGCGTAAAATATTTGTGATTTTGTTACCTTTTATTTAATTAATAGGAGTTAGGAAGAGAGGTTAATATTTAAAAATTTAAAAATGTATTTTTTTAATGCTTAATATCTCACAACCCAAAATATGAAACTTCAATTTTTATTAAATTTAACTTTAGAACAAACATTTACTATTTCATATAATTTATCAAAATTGGTATGCACAACTGGCCTTTTTACCAAAATCGCAAAATTACACATATATCTACGTTGACTCGCAAATCCTTATAATAAGTATAAGTACAGGTATATAACGCCATAATGCGCCAAGTGGGCAGTGTAATACCCCAGCATAGGGATAAGAATGGTTAAACATATGAAACGAAAAGACAATTTTTTGGTACAAATTAAAGACATTTAATAATTAATAATAATTAAACCCATAACACCAAGGCAAACTAAGCAATGATCATAGAGAAATCTAGATATGTATAATTTTGCGTTTTTAAGAAAAAAGTCAGTTCTTTATACTAGTTTTAATAAATGATATAAAATAGTAAATATTTGATCTTGTACATTAAACAAAAATTGAAGTATTCTATTTTGGATTTTGAGATATTAGGCATTAAAAAAATACATTTCCAAAGTTTTAAAAATTAGCCTCTATTCCAAATTTTATTAATTAGATAAAAATTAATAGTCATAAATTAAATTAATAGTAATAAATTTAATTATTTTTTACATCTCAACGCCTATTAAATGTTGATAATTTGTTATTGTCACATCATGGCCTACTAAAATTTTTGGAAAAAATCACTATTGGCAGCCATTTTTAAATCAAATGACATGTGTGACATATCGTTGAAAAGGGAATTTTGAGGCGCATACAGGGTGCTTAAAATTTAAAGTTGAGGGTTACTTCCGGTTAAACCGAAAGTGAAAAAAATGGTTTAATTTAGTCACTAAAAGCGTGTTTATATAAAAGGTACATCACACAACTTTCAAAAATCATTTTTTATAAATAAAAAAGTTATGGGCTCTTTCTTACATGTCCACTGTGTTACCCGGTATATTGAATGTTGGGCCCTATTAACTGTAGGTCGCGCCTGGGTAATGTCGGTTGTACTACTAAACTTATTCGTACTGTAAAATGCAATTAAATATGTCTATTTTCGTATTTTATACAAACCTTCGTGGACTGTCCCAAAAATTAAAACAAAGATGTTTGTGCTTTTTAAACGTTTTTTATATTTAAAAGGACACAGAAAGATTGTATAAATATTTATATTTTACTTATTTTTTTAATATTGCCCTTTAATCCATTTATAAATAAACCAGTAACAAATAATTTTTAAAATTAATGTTTTTGGTTAGTAACGGGGTGTAAGCTATACTTAACACGTACAGTAAATTTGACGACATTAAAAGAAATTATTTCACTGATCTAACATAGTATCACTTAAATTTTTATCTTTGGTATTCACTTTTTTATTTTTAATGTACCTAACTACGAAGAAATGTAATCCTAAAATATAACTTTCTCACCCTTTAATGCGAACTTCCTAAAAAATAAATAAAGGATTAGTTTTCATTATCCATCCCTACAACACGAGAAATAATAAAGGCTATTGCGTTACCAGCGCTCCTCAGAAGAAGTAAGTATCAATTTTCATATATGTTCTTTAATTTAAGTCGTGGTCGTTATCGTTGAAATATTGTATGTCATTGGCTTTTTATCTTTTTATATTTTATTTGCAGATTGTAGTTTTTAATCTAAATATATAAAAGCGAAAGTTGACTCATTCATTCTGCATACATTTATATATACACAGGAATAAAATTCATACACTGTCTAATTACAAAATCTCTAAAACTACTTGCTCTATGAAGGTAAAAGTTAGTATTGTGATAGATTATGAGTAGAAGACATCAGCTAGAAAAGGATTTTAAGAAAAACTCACCTCCCCCCAAAGGAGTTGAATACGAAATGACTGATAACGATTAAAAATGATCTGTCTTAACATTTTTGGGAGTATAAGCTGCCCCAATTTCGACACTTTTATAGGGTATCTCCGTAATTGTTAGTGGTATCAAAAAAAAGTAATATGGGCGTTATGTGTTCTTTTTGGATTAAACTTAAAAGAGTAAAATCAAAATTTGAAAATTTTCGCTCGCTTAAGAGATACGCGGGAAAATGAAAAAAATTGTCAATTTCAGATTTTTTTAGTTAAAATAGATACACAAAAATGTGTTGTACAAAAGTTTCTTTATAATAATTATTGAATATTTTGCCGTTTTCAGAAAAAGTACATGGGGTCAGGTAACAAAGATATCGGACCTAAAATGATTTTTTTAAATAAAACATCCTATATATTTTAATTCAAAATGATGTCGTATTAAATTCTCCTCTTAAAAATACAATATTACATGAATAAAATTGGTTTTTTATGTGATTTAATTAAACTTTATTACTTTAAATCACAGTAGGCTATGAAACAAAGACTAATATTCTAAAAACAAAACTATGTCGACATTATAGCTGGAAAGTCATAATAGAATATTTTTTAACATACCATAATAGAAGAAATAGTTGGTACATGGTAACGTAACGTAAATAACAACCAGAATGTCAACATAGTTTCGTTTCTAGGATATTAGCTTTTGTTTCATAGCCTACTGTGGCTTAAAGCAATAAAGTTTAAATAAATCGTAAATAAAACCAATCTCATCCATGGTTGTTATATTTTTAAGAAGTGAATTTAACATCCTATCTTTTTAGAATAAAATATACAGGGTGTTCCATTAACGGCAGAAATTTTAATGTTTATTAAAAAAAGTTTTGTTATAAATATTTTTCTGTATCTTTTTAAACTAAGACAAAAATATATTGATCATTGACTAAGAAAATATAGGGTCATCCTGACTCAACCATTTTTTTTGTTCCCGGTATCTCTTATGCCAGCGAAAATTTTCAAATTTTGATTTTACCATTTTAAGTTTGACCCAAAAGACGCCTATATATTCGTAACCTTTTTGAAAGCACTAATAATTACGATGATACCCTATAAAAGTGTCGAAAATAGAGCATCCAGTTCATACACTCACTAATCACGAAATTTCAAAAACCAATAATTGACCTATGAAACTGAAATTTGGCACAGAGGCAGATTATTAATTAAAAATAAAATCTTTAATCACTTCTGGAATAACATCCCTAGGGAGAGGGGAGGGGGCGAAATAAGATAAAAATTGATAAAGAAAAATCGTCATTTTTAAAGTTGTAAATATAGAAGGTGGTAATTAGAATTGGACTACCCAGAAAGTTAGTTCGAAAATTCATTCCCTAAGAAGTTAAAAGGAAAAAAAAAGTTTGTATTAAATCTACCCATTCCATTATACAAAAGGTGTATGTTTGCAAAATCTGCATTACCTCCCCCCGAGAATAAAAAAAGAAAAATAAAACAGCGAAGCTGCGGGCAAAAAACTAGTAGTATATAAGGACAATTCTCCTAAAAAACATTGTATGTATGCTATATTTTAACAAAATTATTTTGGCAATAAGTTTAAGAAGAAAATATTAATTGCTATTTATTTTTTAATTTCTGGTCACTAAAATCTTACACCACACTGTTAGTTTTAAACAACTAGAATTTAAAATAATCCCCTTTAAAAATACTTATTTTTTAGCTATAATCTTTAAACAAATTCAAGAGTTTGAAATTCAAAGATGGAGAAAAATAATTATTGGATCTTCGGAAGCAAATCAAAATGCTAAAATGAAATTGCTATGGCGGCGCATTGTTAAAAACCACAGATATAAAAACCTAGCCCTCATTTAATTCTATTAGGTTTGATCTAATGACAGCGGTTTGCACCAGTGATACTTAGGTCAACCTTAACTTTAAGTGATCTTAAGTAGTTGTACAACTTTACACTTAACGGCTAACTGTCACTTAAAACTAATACTAAGTTAAGCCGAAGATTTCTTTGGCTTAAGTAATACTTTTGTAATTTTATAACCTCAAAAATAAAGTTTTATTGTTTTGGTGGTAAAAGCGTTAAATTATTTGTGTTGTGTTTGTGAATTTTCAAAATTAATTTAAAATAAATCTTTTAAATAATGACCTAATCTTTTTTTTTAAGTTGGAAATCTGCAATTGAGAAAATTCATTCTGAAAACTATTTTAATAGAAAATTTTTTGTCCAGTGCATTTTGTTTGTTAATTAATCAAATACATGTCGACAATACGAAGTCAACATTCAATACAATGATAAAATGGAAAAACCATTATGGGTGCAAATTTTAACTCTTTTTCAATGTAACAGATTATTATTATAAATTTTGTTGGAAGAAAGTCTTGAAAAAAATCAACAACTATCTCAAATTTCATGCCCTTATTCATTTCATTCCCATTTATAAAATAAAATAATATAATTTCTTTTTCTTGATAATTTATAGCCCGATATATCAAGAGTTAAGAAGTTTAGGCCGTTTTTTCATATTTTAATTCAAAAAGTCCGTCTGTAAAATTTTTTGCAATATTAAAGAAATAACTTGTATATTAAGAATCGTGGATTATATTTAATAAGTTTTTCCCTAACTGAAAAGTTTGGAGCCCTTTTTCTATTTTATTTTTCTCGGTTGCTGCTACTCATTATGAATGCGCACGATAAATAATTAACAATTACACAAATAAAAACCGTATTTTTGTTAAAAAATGAACTGTAAGAAACGAATTTGAACTTTTTGGAGAACAAAAATTTAATTTTCGCTCAATTTGTCTCCTTCTTCATTACTTATAATGCGGCTCTAGTTACCAAACATCAAAACTAATATTTTTACAATGTTGCCAAGCATTTTAATACTTAACTAAGAAAATAATAAGTGTACTTGTGCAAACCTATTAATCGTTAAGGTCAACCTTAATACTAAGTGCTACTTAGTTATTGTGAACTTTTAAGGGTTAGTGGTGCAAACCGCCGTGATATCCTTTTGTATACAGCGAGTCCTATACTGTTAATGCTTGTATTAGGATTTTAAACACTACCACAAAACGTTTATATACTTTTTTTTAAACTTAATTATGCTAGAGGCACTGTTTTCGTCTTTTAGGTTTTTAAGATATAAAAAAACTAAAATATTGCTTTAAAAACAACTTGTAATTTTTATATTTTTTACATTCTAAAATCTGTTAATCTATTTATTTATTGTACCAAATATGTGTTACATTATTAAATCATATTACACAGTACAAAAAGTCACGAAAGAGATAATTACAGTATTTCTTTAATTTTTGGTTTTATCTAACTTTTACAACATATGTTTATACCAATACCAAAGCAGAATCCCTTTGCGCGCTCCAACTTCGTCTTTTTGGTACTGACATGAAATCCTGTAAAGTCGACACTTGCGCGTTTTATCGATTCTCGAAACCGTTCCACGGCGCGGCGGTACAAAACTTGTACCAACAAGAAGATGGTGGGTGTAGTAAAATCCTAAATGCTCACTTATCTAAAATACAAGTATTAAGCCATTTTATTTAATATCCCTTTGGAAAAGTTTTTGTGCATTATAAAAGTTATTAACGTTTGTTTTTATTAAAAAATATAGTTCATGAGCATTTCTACAGGGGAATGAGTTTATACGTAATCGGTGTTGCCAGATTTACGATGAACTATAATTTTAGTTTTTTACCTAATTATGATTTTACTGTTTATGTGAGTTACGTCTTTACTAAGGGTAAAATTGGCTAACATCGGTCTTTACAAAAATCTTATAAGGAGTTATCTATTGCAATTTCTTGCTTTCTTGTAGTGTTAAAAGCTAATAAAAATTAAATATTTTTTAACGATTTTAAATGGAAATAAATATTATACATAAAAAAGGTGGGTGTTTAAAACGTGGCATCTATGTTTTTAATACAAACAGTTCCCTCGGTTAGGGGAAGAACTGAACTTATTTTATTGGCAATGAGACAAAGTACCCCCCCTCAAAATCCAAAAAGTTCCAACACTTATCGATGTTTCGGTGGCAAGTCTACTACCATTATCAGGATTATCTTTTTAGGTTTTCTTGAAAGTACTTTAGCATAAAGCATAGGTAACCATGTATTATTGAAATTACCAGATATTGATGCTACCCTTATTTATTAATATATTTGCGCCTTCTTTTTTTTTGTATTTTTTTTTAATAAGTTTTCTTTGCTAAAATACTAGAAGCATTCCGGTTTATCCCAGGAATTCTATGTTTTTATGCATGTATGATGTTCTTTTATGCGTTTGGCTAATGGCTTTGAAGTGTCATCTATATAAAATTTATTACATTCATAGGGGACCTTATAAGTAACATTTTTTGTGTTTTTGTTTTTATTGTATGGTTTTGTTTTTGTTACTTGAAATCAAATAGGGTTTTGTATTTTAAAGGTAGTGCGAATATTAAAAGTATTACCTATTCGTTAAATTTGATTTGATAAGCCAGAAATATAAGGTAAAACTAAATTTTTATTAGGTCTAATTTGATTATATCTTAAATTTGGGTATTTAGTGCGCTCAGTCGCTACACCTCGGGACCAGGACCATAGCGGTCCCATTGTATGAAAACTTTTCTGCGAGTAAACTCAGCAAAAACCTACTAAAACATGAACCCACCACAACACTTTGGATCATATCTATAATCTTGTTATAAGCTTGCAAAAATTAATCTACTGTTTATTTGTTTATAATAATTTACATAAACTTCTATCTGCGATTAAAAAAAAACAATTTATTTAATTAGTACCCTGTTTAGTACTGATGTTTTTTTTTATAAGTCATGTTAAAAGATCCGTAAAAAGGATTGTTTTTTTAGCATTATAATGCACTTAAGATATTTTGTATATCAGTTAATCTTACTTTTATATTTTTCTTTCTTGTAATATTTTGCCAGTTGTCGAAACCATTTTAATAATGGGGAATATTGTTAAAACAATAAAGAATGGGGGTGTCTTTCCCAATGGTCAAACGTTAAACGTATCGTGTCAAAATGCATCGGATCGGAAATACACTGCAACTGCCAGTATTATTACACTAATTAGTTCTCGTATCACTAGGGGTTCTTTAGACAAATTAATAAGCCACCTGAAATCACCATTAAGTAAACACGTTAAATCAACAAGGGTAGAGCACGACTCTGTGCACTGATGATTTTGTATGTGTCCTAAGATTAAACGGATTCAATTTTTGTGTATGTTTGCATGTTATTATTTTTAATATATTTTTGTTAAAAAAATATATATTCTTTTTGTGCTTACATGTTATATTTAATTTAAAAGATAGTGTAAGACTAGTCTTCTAGTCCTAACAAATTAAAGTTTTTTGCCTTTTTGGTAAAGACGATATTATAATTTAAATTTTATTAAAAATAATTTCATTAAAACATATATTCTAAACCATTTTCAGAAAAATTGAAACAATTCTATTTAACCTCGAAAATGCCAAGATTAAGGTATATTAATCGATTTGATAAACCGACACTATTTCATTGTTACTGTCATAAGAATTATAATGTCAAAGAAGAAAAATAATGAATAATAGTGGGCATGTTTCACAAATTTTATAGCATATTTAGAACATCATGCTGCATTTGACGTGTTGAAAGACCGCCTTCCGTCAGATCAGCAAAGTTATACAGGGTCGGGCTAGTTTAGTAGTCTGATGGCTGACCATTGGGCGAAAGTCACGGGCTATTTTTGTAGTTGGGATTTCACGTTAAACGTAGATCACTTTTGAATGCCATTACCTTGAAGGTAACACTATCGCGTTGTCTAAAAGGTGATGGAAAATGCAATCATCATGTAATCATCTAAATCCCGACATCCATAATATGTAGTACTTAGGCTTTATACAATCCTTCGTGAGCTATCACAAAGCTAAAAAAATATCAATGCTCTTAAGAGTGAAACATAAGGAGCCTTATTTTTTGTCCGTCATTGATAACACACTAAGTGCAAAAAACCGTCATAATTATAAAATGATTTAGAATAAATAATGAAATTGGAAAAAAAATATGATAAACTGTTATTTTGTTTTTTACATTTTTTTATTAGTTTTAAAATTAAAAATAAATCACTTCTAAACACAAAAAAAACCACAAGAGCAAAATAAAAGCAATTGTGCATTTATTCTAATTTTTTATTTGTTGCTCTAAAAAATTGTTCAATTTTAAAAGTATGTACCTTGTTCGAAATTGCAAAAGGGACTCTATTATCTTTTTTAAGTGAATATGTTCTACTTTAAGAAGTATGATGCTCCTAAGTTTCTTAGTTAACAGTTTATTTTCGTATAGTATTTATTAATCGAATATTGGCACAAGTTAAGGCCGTACTTTTTCATAATATTGAATTCAACAAATTTAATTAATAGGAGTCATATTATTAAATTTATTTACCGAATTAAAATTTTGATCTATATTTAGTTGCATAAATGTGGTCTAACAGGGCTAAAATAATAAAATCAGCGATGATGACATCCTGCAGCCATTTTGTCTTAGTAATTTTACCTAATATGTCAATCTAATCACATACATTTTTTCAATCTAATCACATACATTTTGTTTTTAGTTTTAGCCTATGCTATATACTTAAACTATTCTTACTTTCTAACTGATACATACTGATACAACTGGGAAGTCTTATTATGAAAGAGGTATTGCAAAGGTTTTTCTTTTTTATGTCTTGAAAACCTACAGTACCAGAATCCCGAGGTCTATGTTAACACTTATCACTTATCACTCTTGGATAACAAAATCCATTGTGTTTTATCTTAATTTTTTTTAAAACTTTTTTTTAAATTTTAAATTACTGCTTTTATAAGTTGTTATAAGTTATCATATACCAAAAATATTATTTTTTATTTTGTTTTATTTTCTTATAAGCTTGCCTTTTAATTATAAAAAACTTTCATCGTTTGGAAATATATTTTTGGTTTTAATATAAAAAATACACGGCATTTTTTTGATAAGCTAGCAGTAAATTACGGTTAAAGACATTAGTAATGATAATTAATTATACAATAATGTCAGCCAATAATTTTCGTACAACTCTACATAATGAGTATTATATATGCGTATTAGGGAGCTCAATAACATACCGTTGTAAAATTGAAGTTCTATTTTGTATTTTTAGAAATATGGCCGAAAAATTGAAATTTCCAATTTTCGTTTTTATTTTTTTACGAGTTTATTTCATAAATTAGAAAACATCTAAAAATACGTTCTTATTGGAAATTTTGCGCTTCACCACTGGCAAAGTCATTTTTTTTACGCTAAATCATCATCAACTATATTTTTTTTAAATACGGCCCTCACTTGTTTATTGCATTCTTTTGAAGCAGTTTTAATCCCACTTACAATGATGTATAACACTTGATATTTTTCTGTTAAATAAACATATTTTCCATAAGAGACAATGAGTTAGACAAGGACAAGGAAGATCATTTCTTATAGGAGCGTTCCATATTTGCTAAATAAATATAAAGTGTTATACAGTTTTGTAATTGAGATAAAAAGGGGTTTAAAAAAGTTAAATAAAAATCCCAGGTTCGTGTTTAAAAAAAATAAAATTGATGATGATTTAACGAAACGTCTTAAAAAATTACTTTACCAATACATAAAGCGCAATCTTGCAAATATTTAATCTTGACGGTAACATGAATTTGTGCATTTCCGGCAAACATGTTCACATGTACGCACTTGCTTCAGAAGTTTTAGGCCTTTGATAACACAGGCACACAAAAAAAAGTTCTGAACCAGAATATGTGAAGTACTTTCCGGTATGTTTTTCGGTGCGCTTAAGACGAATCCGGAGTCACCTTTAGATTTTGCCCCAGCAATACCCCTAAGGGTCAAAATTTTATTAATTTGGAAAATATATAATAAATATCTGACAATATGTTTTTTAATGTTGTAAAATCGAATTTGAAGTTAGAATTTACCCATAACCCCTGAATTTAACCCTAGCAACCCCCAGCAACCCCTAGCATCACCCCGAAACCACCCTAAGGGCAAAAATTTTATTTTATTAGAAGGATTAAAATAAATATCCTACAATACGTTTTTTGGTGTGCTAAAAATGAACATAAAGTTAGTTAGATGTTGAATAGTTGTAATAAATATCGGACAATACGTTGTTTGGTGTACTGAAAACGTTAGATATTTATTTTAATTCTTTAAATAAAATAAAATTTTAGCCCTTTGGGTGGTTGCTGGGTGATTCTGGGGTTGCTCCAACTTCATATTCGTTTTTACCACGCCAAAAAACGTATTGTCAGATATTTATTATACCTTTTCCAAATGAATAAAATTTTGACCCTTGGGGGTGGGGGCTGGGGGGTTGCTGGGGCAAAATTTAAGGGTGATGGGTAAATTCTAACTTCATATTCGTTTTTAACACGCCAAAAAACGTATTGCCAGATATTTATTCTATCTTTTCCAAATGAATACATTTTGACCCTTTGAGATGAGGGGTTTCTGGGGCAAAATCTAAGGGTGATTGGTAAATTCTAACTTTATATTCGTTTTTAGCACGCCAAAAAACGTATTGTCAGATATTTATTATATCTTTTCCAAATGAATAAAATTTTGTCCCTTTGTGATGGGGGGTGCTGGGGGGTTTCTGGGGCAAAATGTAAGGGTGATGGTAAATTCTGACTTCATATTCGTTTTTAGCACGCCAAAAAACATATTGTCAGATATTTATTATATCTTTCCCAAATGAATAAAATTTTGACCCTTTAGGATGGGGGTTTCTGGGGCGTTTTTGGGGCAAAATGTAAGGGTGATGGGTAAATTCTGACTTTATGTTCATTTTTAGCACACCAGAAAACGTATTGTCAGATATTTATTTTAATTCCTCCAATAAAATAAAATGTATGACCTAAGGGTGGTATCTGGGTGATACTAGGGGTTGCTAGGGTTAAATTCAAGGGTTATGGGTAAATTCTAACTTCATATGCATTTTTACTACACCAAAAAACGTATTGTCAGATATTTTTGTTATATATTTTCCAAATGAATAAAATGTTGACCCTTCGAAGGGGTGCTGGGGGGTTGCTGGGGCAAAATCTAAGGGTGATGGGTAAATTCTGACTTCGAATTCGTTTTTAATGCACCGAAAAACATACCGGAAGGTACTTCACATATCTGGTTCAGAACTTTTTTTTGTGTGTCTGTGTAATACATTAAGTGTAAAAAACCGTAATAATTATAACATGATTAAATATAAATAATCTATTTAGAAAAAAAAAACATTTAATTTTATGATATTTTTTTATTTTGTTTTTTGTACATTTTTTGACCAGTTTTGAAAAAAAATCCCTTATATACACAAGAGACCGACAAGAGCAAAATAAAAGCAATTGCGGCTTTATTCTAGTTTTTTATTTGCTGCTGTAAAAAATTGTTCAATATTAGAAGTATGTACCTTGTTCTAAATTCCGAAAGATACCCTATTATCTTTTATAAGTGAATATGTTCTATTCTACAAATACACTTATGTAAAAGAAAACAAGCACCTATCTAAAAATCTCTCATAAAGTAGTGAGATCTAGAATTAGAGCAAGTTCTGTCCACAATTTTATTATAAATAAATTACATACCCAACACACCCTTCTTGTCTCTAGGATACATAAGTTATTACCCTATTATGTGTTGAAATAAAAGTTTAATTATTTGCTTATATTTCCTCACTTTATTTGTCCATAACTTTGCTGTTCTATTCTTTTTTGACCTGCAATTACTGATCTATCTATATCAATCAATGTCTTTTTTTTTTATTAACACAGACACTTTATTAAAACACTTGCCAGGTCAAAAAAGAGTAAAACAGCAGTGATCGCCGAAGAAATAGAGTAAATATACGCAATTAATTGAACTTTTAAGAGTGCATTTACGCTACACCTTAGAGGTCGGGTGAAAGGACGCGGAGACGGTGGGCGGAGACTAACAAACTCCTACTACCACAATTTTCGTATAGCCGCATTAAAAATATTATATTTTATTTAGGTTCTTCCAAATTTGCAAGCCTACAGGAGTCTTTCGGTAACTATTTTCACTTAAATGACATAAATTATACACCATTTTAATGATAAGGAAATAATCTATGCGTCTGCTGTAACGGATTTTTACAATATGAGTCGAGTTAAGAAAAAATAGTATCTAAACATAACCGATTTTAGGGTGACTTTCACTCAAGGAAATATTAAAAACTAAATCCAAATTTAAAAAACTATTACAGCAGAAGCCTAGATTTAAGTGTTGGCTTTCATATGTATGGTTTTTGAAAATTATCGATAACTTATACCGTTTTTGAGAAAAACATTATGCCCCGAACCCCAAATTGGATCCAATTTTGGTGGCGCGAATGGACTCTTAAGTGAACACACATAATAGGTAAGGTAATAAGGTATGTATGCTAAAGACAAGAAGGGTGTGTTGGGGTTGGGTATGTAATTTAATTAGAATAAAATTGTGGACGGAACATGGATTAATACTATATCTCAATATTTAAAGAGAGATTTTTAGATAGGTTCCTGGTTCTTTTTTTACATAAGTGTTTTTGGTGAAATAGAACATATCTAAAAACATTATCCACTTATAAAAGATAATAGGGTCCCTTTTGGAATTTAGAACAAAGTACATACTTTAAAAACTGATTAATTTTTTACAGCAACAAATAAAAAATTAGAATAAATAAAAAATAGAAATTATTTTGCTCTTGTCGGTTTTTTGTGTTTATAAGTGATTTATTTTTAATTTTAAGTCTAGTCAAAAAATGTAAAAAAAAATAAAAAAAAATATCATAAAATAAAATGTGTAAATAGATTTTTTACTTTAACTCGTGTTATAATTATTACGTTTTTTTTGCACTTAATGTGTTATCAATTGCAGGCCCAAAATTTCTGAAGCAAACTGCCTACATGTAAACAGCCCTCGTTTAGTTTTAAGCTTAGGATGAGCTTAATGAAGTGGTTCCAATGTAATAATAGATGATACCCCGCAGAGGGGAGTGGGCGGGAATACGTCAGCCGATAGGGTGATCGGTCACTTAGTCCGCTATTTTAAACAGTTTCGTTACTTCATTTATCTTCGCGCCCTTACTTTTAATGGTTCTATTAATGTTTGATTTATTTAACTTCTGGTGATTTTGGTGTCCGCTAATAATGTTATAATAAAATCATTAAGTGTAGCCTAAATAATTAACGTTTTAAAACAGGATCTATATCGGTTTATTAAATATTTCGGGCGTTATAAATAAATGATAAGACATGTTTACTTAGAAGACTTCCTTCAAAGGTATTAAAGAAGTAAATAATTAAAAGGACGTAACACATTTGATAAGGTAACTAATTTCGTTTATATCTTACCTCTATGTTAGGGAACATTTGCTACTGCTATGAAATGATACAATTTGAAATTTTATTTAAAAAAATAATAAAACACTAACCTCTAAAAATATTATTTTTAAGGATATTCTTAAAGGACATAACTATGTTTTATTGTTCGATTTTTTTACTAATAATGGTAAACAGTTTTAATTTTTTTATAGGAACCTTATTAAAAAAAGCTTAAAGATATAAATATGGCACTGTTAATACAATTGTATTTAGCGCAACACACATGCATTATTTAGGGAACAAAAAACTTAAAAAATGCAAGTAAAGAAAATTACAAAATTAAAGTAAATTGAACATTAAAATGGTTTTAAAAAAAAAACCTTAGTACCTATTACCTAAATATATGAGATATTGCCTTACAACTATGTTTTTTTTAATATATATTAATATGTACGTTTAAAAATGCCGAACGTTTTCCATATAGTCTTATTTTTAAAATTCTGCATTAAAAATTTTTAGCAAGTCAAAATTTAGACAAAAATTATATTTTTACGTAAACTCATGAAGGTTTAAATAAATCTTACAATTAATAAATATGAGTAAAGTGAAAAGTAACAATAGTATAAGAAAAAACTACCTTTATTATTGGCCTTAGAACAAAATAGTATTAAAAGAACCTAAGAATTAAAGGCAAAAACCCCTATAAAAAATCGAAAAAAAACCTATTTTTGAAACTTAATCTATATTGCGATTAAATAGCTTAACTGCCGTCAATGATCGATAGGAGAATATATTAATTTTTGCTGACATACAAAATTTTTGTTACCGTTTGTTTTTTAAAAACTATCATAATATTGTTTAAAAATTATTTTATTCTTCTGGGATTATTTTAGTAAAAAAAAAATATTTTGCTTTTCTCCAGAATAAAAAAAATATAAATAATTATTTTAAATTCTATATAAATCTAAATTTATTTTTTAGTAAATTGTGAAGGACAAGACTGCCCTTGCGACAATATAAGTAAAAACATACAAATATTTTATTATTTCTTTAAATAAATGGACCTAATGAAAACATAAAAAATGTAAAATATTTTTAGATGGGATTCCTCTGTTAAAAAAAAAATAATAAAAAGAAATACAATTTTATTTTACCAAAAGAATTAAGATTATAGTAATAGGAAGTATTATTATTCTTACTATAGTTATATTGTCGCAAGGGTAGACATTTCCTTCACAATTTACCAAAAAATTTAGATTAATATAGAATTTAAAATAAGAATCTAGGTTTATTTTAAAACTGTATTTGTTGGAATAATTTTGCTAAAATTCAGAAGTACTTTCAGTCGGTTTAATTATTTTACACAAATTAATCATTGCATGCATTTCTTGTTTGTCAGTCGTTTACTGTCTGAATATGGCATTTGCAATAAAAAATGTCTGGTCGATTAAAAAAAATATTAAAATTTATTTTTATTCGTGGCAATAAAAAACTATGCTGACTTTAGTATCTCGCGAGCATACATACAATGTGCAACACTTGCATCAAAAGTCCTTTTAAATTTTAACCGAAGTGATTTAAAAATTAGCATTACGTATAGTTAGTTATTAAATAATCTAGGTTCTTTTAAATGCTTTAATAACAATATTTTAATAATTTTTGAAAACAAACGTCAACAAAGATTATTTATACTTAGAACTATTTAATTTTATTTCCGAAATTTTAGAAGATGCTACTACTTTAAAATTATTACATAGATTTTTATTCTGAACAAGTTTTTTAAAAATATATATTTTTTTCTAAATTCAAAACAAAAAGTTTTTATTTATTCTATGTTCGTTAATTTGCATCCACCCTGTACACGCTAAAACTTACACGTCGGTGTTTTGATCCTATTTTCAAATGACTTTATATTTTTGTTAGTCCTTACCTTTTAAACATTCTTTATAGTTTTATTAAAAAGGCACCGTTGTTAATTCGTCGCCATTATTGTCAAATTTCTTTTACAAAGAAACTATTATCCAACAATTTAAGTTGTTATTACTAATAAAATATTGTCAAACAAATATATAGCTAAAAATAAAACACATCTATTTTGGCTTTTTTTATACATTAAAATCTGGGTATACACTTCGAATACGTTGTAAAACATCCAAAAGTATAAAATAAAGAATACTTGTTAAAAAATAGTTAACAAGTGGGTCTATTTTTTCTTATTTTTTTTAACATCTTTACCCTTGCCTTTTTTCTTTTTTTTGTAGGGTCCCAATTTTTTTCTAACCATGACCCCTCTCCACCAACTTTGAATACGAATTGCAGCATTAATTTCTTTTAATCGTTGCTGCTCTTTTTCATCCTTTATTCTTTTATATTCCAACCAGTCTGCTATAGCGGCAGCACGTTGTTCGTATTTTTCTAATAGAATTTTCTTTTCCTCTGTAATTTTTTCCAAATCAGTTTTTAGATGGATCATTTCTCCCTCTTTTTGTTCAATTTCTTCATCGTATCTTTTCATCCAATATTGTATTTCATCTAGGTCATCATTTTTACTTTCTTCTAAGTAAGATACAAGCTCAGCATGACATCGTTCTTCCAATCTTATTTTTTCATTCATATCTTTTATTGTTAATAAAAAGTAATTTTCTTTCTCTTTGCATTTCATTTCGTTTTGCTCAAGTCTAGCTTTTTCCCACTTATTAAAATAGTTTACTTCATGTTCTCCATAAATATATATATCTTCTGCTTGAAATCTTAGTTTTTGAATTTTGGCATCAGTTTCTTCAATGGTACGAATATTTTCCAACCTTTCCTCTTCGTATACGTTTTTTAATTCTTCAATCACTTTTTCCTGATCTTCTTCATCACGAAGTAATTGCACTTCTTCATTGTGCATTTGGTTAATTATTCTGACCGACTCTTCTAATGTTCTATATTTGCCATACTTTTTAATTTCTTTGCAAGTGTCTTTAAAAATTACATACAGTTTATTAATATCTTTAGCAAGTTTGTCGAAATTATTATCTGTAGAGTTAATTCTACATTCAGCATGATTTTCCTGCCCCATGTATCTGTCTTCTATGCTGAGGTATACAACGGATTTATAAGGATTAGGGCCAAGATCATTTTGAAGGTTTATACTGCGTAAAATACTTAGTTCGTTCATGCACTCGTTAAGGACACACATTATTATATTTCGTAAAAAATTTGAAACGTCTTCATTCGCTATCGTTTCCGATTTGGTTACAGAAAACAGTGATTCTGCGATTTTAAATTGCGAAGATCTTTTGGAAAGTACGGGTTCGGTTTCTTTACTAGATAAATCAAAATCTGAATCCATAGATTTATGAAATAATTACGTTTGAAATGTCAGGGTTATGACAATATGAGGAATATAATATGCCTTTTACCTGTATTATTGTGACTAGTTCTTTTGGTTTAAAAAGTAACAATAAATAAACCAAATTTACGAAATGTATATTTTTCATTAATTTAAATCAATTAAATGACCGTTATTGTACACGGTGATCAATGTCCCCCCCTTTTAACCTTTTTGTTTTTCGAATTAGACAAAAATCTTAAGTACAAAAGTTGTAGAAAATTATATATGCTATTTGCAGGATATATTTTTATGTGTACAGGGGGTTGCGGAAATGCGTGACCGGTTAAAGTTACATTTTTTTAAATGAAATACCTTGTATATTGTCAATTGTTTAGAATCTTCTAAAAATTCTGAATGTTTTTTGAATAACATGTGCTATATCTAAATGTAATAGTTTTCGAAATATTCGCATTTTAACAAAGCAGCTATATTCAAAAGTAAATATTCTAGATATTAGTTCTTAGGTGGCCGTGAATTAGGCGGTCGCGAAGAAACAACATTTTTGTTTATTACTGACAGTTACAGGTTTAGTAAATAATTAAATTTATTTAACAAAATATTTTTTCAATAAAAAAGCCTTATTTAGAAAGGGAAAAACAGTTAATTTTGCAAATATTTATCTAAACAAATAATAGCAGTGGAAAGAGATGAGAATGATTTAAAGATACTACTATAGCTAAAGAAAATCCAAACATTTTTCGATACAACAAATATCAATGATCTTATTATAGAGCGAAAAACAAAATCGTAAACAATTTAATATCTAGAACAACGATACAAGAAAACATGTAGTTTTTATAAATTAAATTGTTCAACTGGGCCTCCGTTTTCTTCAATACATTTGATATAAGTTCTTCGCA
This sequence comes from Listronotus oregonensis, assembly GCA_019359885.1. NCBI lineage: Eukaryota > Metazoa > Arthropoda > Insecta > Coleoptera > Curculionidae > Listronotus > Listronotus oregonensis. The sequence goes on from JAHBCN010002071.1 coordinate 37,637, forward strand.
ACCTTTCTACTGCGGCAGTGATAGATTGGCTATAATCTTCATTCAGGATTTGAATAATAAGTTCTTTTACATTTTTACTGTTTTCGATGGTATTTGCATTCACTTGATTTTTTAGCGTTCCCCATAAAAATCTTGTTGAAAGACGATGTTTCTCTTTTGTTCCAACAGACGTTCATCAAAATAGTATTCTAGTTCTTGTTGAAAAAATTCAAATAACTATTTCCGTTTAAAGAAAGGTTAAAGAAATGGGGACCTATTATTCTGTTATTTAAAATAGCACACCATACATTGAAAGTTTGGCGACCTTAAAATTGAAATTCCCTATAGCAGTGGTGATTTACTGTGGTCCAGTGTCTATTATTTTTCCTGTTTATTATACCATTAGTTGCAAATGATGACTCGTCAGTCCAAAATACATTTTTCAAGTAACTATTATTCAAATTGATTTTTTCTAACAGAGTTCGGAAAAATTCTACCCACTTTTCTCGGTGTCTCGGCGTTAATTTGTGTATGCCTAATTTTAAAAGGTTTATACCCTGTTTTGTCATATATATATATTTATATATATATATATATATATATATATATATATATATATATATATATATATATATATATATATATATATATATATATATATATATATATATATATATATATATATATATATATATATATATATATATATATATATATATATATATATATATTATATATATATATATATATATATATATATATATATATATATATATATATATATATATATATATATATATATATATATATATATATATATATATATATATATATATATATATATATATATATATATATATATATATATATATATATATATATATATATATATATATACAGGATATGAAAATATATCCTGCAAATAGCATATATAATTTTCTACAACTTTTGTATTTAAAATTTTTGTCTAATGCGAAAAACACAAAAGTTAAAAGGGTGGGGGGCATTATAAATGATCACCGTGTACAATTTTGTAGCTTATATTGTTTAAATGCGGTTCTTATTACTTTTTTTTCTTATTATTTTTTTGTTACTAAATTTTATTATTTAAATGACATTTTATGTCAACATTAAAGGTGCACAGAAATTTGCTTTTAAACGATACATCACAGATGCAATTTATTTTCTAAATGGCAGCACACCATGTATTTTTTCCAAATTCAATTGGGCTTTTGTTTAAGTTATAATAAATAGCAATTTTAAACTGTCTAGACATTTTTTTTTTAGACTATTTGGCGTATTTATTTTAATACCATCCCAAAATCCTGCTAGTCGGTCTTTCAAATATTTTGGCAAAATTATTTGTATAGTCAATTGGGCGATAACAAATCTTCTTTTTTGGATCTGACTTGTAACCGAGAACAATTTTCGGCTGTTTGAACTGAGCAGTCATTTTACCAGTTAACTTGGATTTCTTATGTATTTTAAGGATTTAAAAATTTGAACATATTTTATAAGCTTTACAAAGAAATTATCTTTACATAGTGAACTATTTTTTTTTAATGTTGAAGTTTTTTTTTGTAATAACGTTTTTAGAAAAAGGCTTTAAACACATAAGAGCTTTGTCGTTTTTTTTTTAAATTTCAAATTCAGTCTGTCTAGGAAAATGTGAGAAATCTTTCGGATATAAAAAAACACGTGAAAGGAATACTACAAATTTAAATAGTTTTAGTTAAGTTTTTTTTGTACAGACCTCCTTTTGGGAGATATTTTTAGACCAAATTATTAAACCACCAGGTATATTTTAATAAATTGTAATAATAAGTAAGACTCTTTAAATTACTACCAAAGAAAGTGTTGTGAGTTACTCACAGCGGCAGGAACGGAATAGCTGTGTCTTTGTGTCACTCACGCCCGGTATTGATAAGAACTTTGGACAACGATTTGAATAACTATTGATTAAAAATTAGGTACTCTTCATTCATGTCGCTAATCCTGACCGTTTTGAAAAAACCTCACTTTATTTACACTGTTAGTCCCCTATAGTCGAATTGAATATGAAAAAGAGCCCATGTTGAACCCTCTTTCAAAGTTTTTGACAAAAAGTTTAACTTGTTATTAAAACTATTATTTTGGTGACAGGAAAAAAATCCTCTTTTTTATTTTTAACCCGACGGAACTTAGCAAACAGTGTAAATGAAGTGAACGATGCTTAAAGTTTTTATCAATACAAGACGTAAAAAAGGGATTCTGAGTGTCATAGCAAGTCCGTCCCTGCATCTGTGAGTAATTTACAACATTTCCTCTCATAGTGTTTTTAAGAGTCTTACTTGGTATTACATATTATTACAATAAAATTCATCCTTTTCATATTTAACCCGACAGAACTTAGGGGACTAATAGTATAAATACAGTGACGTTTTCTTAAAAAACGGTTAGGATTAGCGACATAAATAAAGAGTACCTAACTTTTAATCAATAGTTGAAGGTTTGTAAAAGACGTCATCCAAAGTTGTTATCAATATCCTGTAGCTGTAAGTAATTTACAAAACTTCTTTTAATAGTAATTTCGACAGTCTAACTTGGTATATCTTTGAAAGTGTTAGACAATGTTATAGTTTCAAAAACACTAAAATCTTGGACTTCCATTGTCTTTATTTGTTAATTGATACACAACGTTTCGGTTAGTGATCTATCTTCAACCGTTTTCAAGTGATAACTAAAAACTATTTTTAAAAGCTACGACCTTATATATTATCTGTTGTTCACCGAAGCTTGACCAACTTTTCAGGGTTCAGCAACTGCAGCCAGATATTGGGAATGTCGACACTAGGTTTGCTAAATACATTTTGGTTGTTTGCAATTATTACAGCTTCTTTAATTTTTTATTCTTTCAGTGGGTTTCTTTATGAATAATTTTTGCTTCCGACCATCGTATGCGGTGCTGTTTTGACCATGCATGTGGCAATCCCTGATTTCAACATTTCACTTCGTTCCGTATGTTTTTTGTGTTCTTTAACGCTAATTTTGATTGGTATTTTCGTTTCTCCGATGTATACATCACCACATTCACAGGAAATTTGGTAGATACAGTCATTTTTTTAAACATTGTTGTCCGGTTTCGCCTTAGTAATAATACTTCTTCACAGGACCAAATATTTATGACTATTCCGTATATAAAGGAACTTCAGAAAAGATCCACAGAATAGCGAATAGGTATAATGTTAAAACAGCATTTCAATTCCAAACCACTCTAAAAAGTTAACACACGGAACGAGATGAAACGTCGAAATCAGGGATTGCCGAACATGCATGGTCAAAACAACACCGCATACAATAGTCGGAAGCAAAAATTATTAATAAAAAAACCCACCGGAAGAAAAGAAAATTTAAAGAAGCTGTAATAATTGCAAACAATCAAAATGTATTCAGCAAACCTAATGTTGACATTCCGAATATGTGGCTATTCTTGTCACGTATTTTTTTTATATTCGGAGATTTCCCACATTTTCCCGGATACACTTTATAACAAAAATTGAGATATGCTTCCTCTTAGAAAGGCTTAGGCCCGGTTGTACAATGGACGTTCAACCGAAGTTCACGCTGATCATCGGTTCAACGGAAAAAACTCGTTGTACAAAGCCGGTTCAGACGGTGAACTGTGGTTGATCTTGAACGTCCGAATTTGGGCGTTCAAGACGAGTTCAACTCCTTTTAGTAATTTTTAACCTCACTCTTTTGACAGATCACCTTGGGTTTTAAATATTTTGTTTTTATATTTTTAAAGTTGATACTTATTCGGTTTTTATAATTAGAAATGGATCTTGTATGGAAAGATATGACCTGATATGACATACGACAAAGATTTTGTAGAATAACTTAATAATGTTGCGCACTCTCGAGCCGCATAAGTATACAGAAATAGTCCAGAGCATTTCAACATTTGGAATAACAAATAATTTAAGGCCAGATTTAGGTTGAAGAAACAAGCTGTGAGATGCACTAACACCTACTGAAATGGTATGCATTGCTTTACGATTTTTAGCCACTGTGAGTTTTTTGCAAGTTGTTGGAAATTTTGGAGGTATTGACAAGTTAACGGCAAGTCGAAAAATAGACAGAACCCAATAATGACCGGGTTGTTAGGCCGTTTTTTAACTTGGATGATTATGAAGCCAAAGAAGCAAAACTAAATTTTCGTTTTGCCCAGCAAGACATTCCAAGACTAGTTGCTGCCCTGCGAATTCCAGATCAAATCAGAACAGTATCAGGACATTTAGCAACAGGTAGGTTAAAGCAACAGAGCTTAAAATTTTTAGTCACACCTTATGTTTGGTTTTTTATAAGCACTCTTAACCGATATTGTAGGTACATACTTTTTTACTTTATTTTTTATTTGCAGGAATAGAGGGATTATGTATATTTCTTCGAAGGTTAGCATACCCAAATCGTTTGTGTGACTGCACTGTCTGAGATTTGCACTTTTGTAAATATGCATATCTATAGAAATTTTAGCCGTCTCCTAGAAGATATAGGAAATTTAAACTGGATGAATCAAAACCGTTTGCAACTGTATGCAGATGTAAGTATTTTAGTAAACTTTTTTATTTTCTTATTGATATAAACAAACAAAATTGCATTTAAAGTTTTATTGAATAAGCACCACATAAAAATTAAAAGCTTCTCTAACACCACACTAAACAATTTTATAAACTGCTGATAAAAAATATGTGAGTACCCTCTAGTATATCCACTGTTATAATTAAATATTGTTTTTTCTTTAAGGCTATACCAGCCAGAGGTTCTGCCATTCAAAACTGTTGGGGATTTATAGATGGTATGGCAAGACCTATATGCCGACCTTCAGAAGACCAGGCAGAGTACTACTCTGGTCACAAACGCCATCATTGCGTAAAATACCAGGCAGTTGTTGCTCCAGATGGCATCACTACTAGCCTTATAGGAGCATTCCCAGGTCGACGCCATGATGCCGGTATTTTAAGGGAATCCGGATTGTTTGAGCAATTGGAAAATCATACAAGATTTCCTGATGGTAGGCACTATGTAATATTTGGTGACCAGGCATATGGAATAAGAAGCTTCTGTTATGTCCGTTTCAGGTCAGGTTAATGAAGAACAGCAAAATTTTAACACATCTATGTCTGTTGTCCGACAGGCAGTGAGTGGGTTTTGAAAAATTATATCAAATTTGCATTTCTAGACTTTAAAGAATCAAAGTTACTATTGCAAGACATAGAAGCAAGTATATTTCAGCAAACATACTAATAAATTGTTATATTTGTCTGTATGGTTGTCAACTGCACAGTTTTTAATATCGAACCATAACTTTAGAGCAGTATCTAATTAAATGTTTTAGAAAGTGGTACTTTGTTTTTTAAATATTTTTCAGATAAAGAGTTTAAGAACAAAACCTATTTTTAAGTTATGACTATGTTGTAGCTGTAGTTGTAGAAACTAATAATAATAAAAACGAAAAAAGATATACATTATGGTTTTATTTAAACTAATTATTACATTTACAGGTTTTTTTAATAATATATTAATTATGTTTTCTTGTCTCTCAACTATGTTCTTTAAATTTTTTTTCCTCTATTTCCAAGTTTATTTTTTTCTTCTATGTTCAGTTTCTGTTCTTCCAACTGTAACTTCTTTTTTTGTTTCAAACTCTTGTAAAACCAATTTTCGTTCCTCAAGATCTGCTTTTCTTGCTTTTTCCTCTCTACAGCAAGTTTATTCTCTTCGAGGGCTACTTTTCTTGACTCCAGTTCCATTTCCTTTTTCTTTATTTCAATTTGTTCCCTATCATATTTTCCAGATACGCCAGCCCTTGTCTCTGGGCATTTACTTTTCGTGTTCTAGATCTTACTGGACCTAAAAAAATTGTTATTAGTGGCCATTATTTAATTTGAATTGTTCACTGCTTAGATAGCACTCCGATTAAATTATGTAAATAAAAATATATAACTTTTAATGAAATTACCTAGAATTTTTGAGGTTTTTGCTGGTGTGCTGGCAGATACACTCGGAGTTGACGTTTTGATGTTTTTATTGGAGTCACTGGTACAGGATTCCAATTTGGTTTAGGAGAAGTCAGCATTAATAAATTTTCCTTGTTACAGTCAGCAACTACCTCTGAGTCTACAAAAGAAATTCCCATTTGTTGTACACTTAATGGACCAAACTATATAGTGATTAACTTTTAAAAAAGTAGGTACAGTTTTTAGATTTAAACTCTTTCTGTGCGTCAGTTTTCTTTGCAACTAACAGTCCATTTATGAAAACTATTTAATAAAGCTTTAGAGAATCAGACATTTAAAATTTGACAGAATATTATTGAATCACATTATTAAAAATGATGCCAAATGTCAATCAATAAACAGTGCATATAATGCAGGATTTTTCTTTTGTTATAAACTATGACGCGGGAAAAGGTAAAAAGTAAAAACTGTATGTCAATAGTTACATAAAATTTAAAAGTTGTTAGAAACTTAAAATCACTATTCCTCTTTAAAAACTAAAAAACATTGCTTACCAACATCTAAAAAAATTCCCTCCTGAGACTCCTGAACATTATTTTCATTCACCACTTCACATTCCATGAAATCTAAAAAATAAAAAGTAATGTTTATATAATAGATAAGATAATGAAGTGTAAATAAATCAATAAATTATCTTCTCATTATAGTGTAGTTTATTTTACACAAAACCGAAAAGCCAAGGAACAGATCTAATATTGGAAAATTAATTTTGTTTGTAAAAAAGTAAATAAAATAGTAGTTAATTTTTTTTAACTTACAGGAATGATCATTAAAAAAAGGCTTCTCGTGATCCTCAATGTTTTCTGGAATGTTTTCCACAATGATTTCTGATGGCTGCACATTGGAGACTATTGAGGCCCACATATTACGAGCACTTTCTCCTTTTTTGATCAAGTTTTTTTTTCGTAAAATCTTTGATTTGATTAGGTTAAATTGTGGCAATTTTCTTCTTCTTTTTTTTGTGGGCTTTGCAACTGATAGTTCAGGTAAACCTGTAGTGGTACAACACTCAAAATTCTGAACTGGGTTCAACAGTGAACTGCAGTTCAAGAAAACTTGTGTTGAACCATTGTTTGTACAACCGGGCCTTAATATTATTTTTTTTACAGGAGAGGATTGGTTAGAAACTGCAGAATATATTACGCTTGTTACAAAAAATAGCAATAAACAAAAAAAAGTTTTAAGAGCGTATTTCTTTCATGATTTTTTGTAGCCTTTTAATTTTTGTGAAGACTATTCGAATTTTTTTACCTAAACTAGATATCTGAATCCAGAATATGGGACTAACATTTTTTCTCCAAATATTGGAGATCTCAACCTTTCAAATACTTCTTTAAAAGTAAAAGTAGGATTATTTGGGCGGCCTCTACAATTATTTAAAATTATGAACAATTTTATTGTTAAAACATTTTTTGTGTTAACAAATGAAAATTTTTTTTTTGTTTTTATTTTAATTTAAATATAAATAATATGTAAACAATAACTCCATATAAACTATGTAAAAAAAGTTGATATTTGCTGTTGTTTATAGATTCGTCGTAAACGTTTTTCACCTTTGACAGCTTGTATTTGGGCAACCAATAGACAGATTGACAATTTTGACATATCAAATGAAGTGTTTCTCTAAGTACCTATAAACCATATTTTTAGTAGAACCAAAAAAAATTGTTCATAACTTTCCACAATAGCTAAATGATTTCAGAAGATTGACTGTCAATCTTCTGACACCTGATAGACAGCATTAAAAATGCCAAGTACGATCTTGGCGAAACGTCTGCAAAAGGGATATACTCCCGGATTGAAAACAATTCACATTTATCTATCCGTGAAACTCTACAACTAATATACAGGGTGATTCATGAGGAAATGTCAATACTTCAGGTACGTAGTCACAGTCCAAAAATAAACATAAAAGCCTAAACAAATATGGGTCCGCAAGGCCTTCGTTTTCGAAATACAGGGTGTTAAATTTTTTATTTAATTTTTCTCTTTTTTAAATAAAATCTATGATAAAGTAAATATTGAAGTAAAAATTGGTATCCGGGGATTTTTTGGTATGGCGGATTTGAATCAAATCTTATTACGGCTCTTACTTGTAGGGGGAGCCACCTACACGTCTTTTTACTGTTTTGAACAATCACAACTTTTGGGTACGGCCCTGTATTACATTTTTAAGTAAACTAAATTATTGTTTTGTCATTTTTACGTTAAAAACGTAATCTTGTTAAAAGTTGATATGAGTAACCGTTTTCGACATATTTGGATTTAAAAAAAATACGTCGCATCTGATTTTATTATAGCAAAATTAAAAAAAAAAAAAATAAAACAAAATGTATAATTAAACAATATGTATTTTAATTTTTAATTTAATTATTGTTCTTAAATTATGTTCGGCAAAACATAAGGTAGGTTTTATAATTTTAAAAAATTCCACCATTTACTTCTAAGCACTGTCAGCTCTGTAGTGAACACCCTGTATATATATATATATATATATATATATATATATATATATATAATATATATATATATATTATATATATAAAAAATAATATGAGAGTCTTGCCGATCATTAAAAAAAATAATAATTTTTGTATGGCAAGACTAATTAAGTGAAACTCTTATTGAGCTTTCAATTACTCTCAGTCACAATATGAAAAAAACAATACAATTTAAAACAAATCTTTTAATAGTAACTCAACAATATTTAAAGAGTTGTATAACATAAAATCCTGTTTGTGTACCATATTTTGTAATATCATTAGAAATTTGTTTTTTAGAGCCAAACCTGAAGAGAAATAAATATTTTCAGCTCTTAAATTTACATGGACATACCCAATTATATTATATATATATATATATATATATATATATATATATATATATATATATATATATATATATATATATATATAATATATATATTATTATTATGACGTTTAGAAAAAAATCGATTTTGCAGATCAACTCTGCATCACTTAAAACCTCAGAAACAATTGAATGATCCCGATTGTCATTTGTTATTTGGCAGTAAATTTGAATTTTCTTAGGTCGACTAACTAACCGAAAGTCGCCTTATTTGTTAAAATATCGAAATGTTTTAAAAAATATAATTTTATATGCTATCTTTTTCTGTATTTTTACAGGGTGTTCCATTTAAAAAAGAAGGTTAGGTCCAATACTTGTTTTATCTAACCCCATATATTTATTTCGAAAATGGCAGATTTTTCAACAATCATTATAAAAAAGCTTTTATAAAAAACCAGACTATTTTTCTGAATTTTTTTCAACTAAAAAATTATAGGGTCATTCTAAAAGTGACAACTTTTTCATTTCTCCCCGTGCGAACATTTTTAAATTTTCATTTTACCATTTAAAGTTTCACCCAAAAAGAGCACATGACGCCCATATTACTTTTTGATAGCACTAACAATTATAGAAATACCCTATAAAAGTGCTGAAAATGGGACACCCTGTACAAATTCTACAAAAAAAACCGAAGATCCAAATATTTTTCCTTTATGATATTCTTATATTGGATAATATATATCTTATATCTAAAGGGATATTCTCTTACACAAAAACAATATACTTTTTTTAACTGCACTAAAGCAGGATAATATAGGAAGCTGTAAAATTGTTTCCTGAAATTATTTTACTCCAACCCATAATGGCCGGAACAGGAAGCCATAGCACGACAGTATTTTGACTTGATTTCAAATGTATCCCGTGACAACCGTAGTGTAGAAGTGGAGACCAAATATATCAAAGCAATGCTGAATTTCTCTGCATAGAAAATATAATTTAAAACTATTTTTAATTAAGATAAGCTTATTGCTCGAGTACAGTTTTTTTTGTGTATGAATAGACACTGTTCGTTTTTTATATGTAAAAATATGTTAATATGTTGTATGTTTACGCCGCCCCGAACAAGAAAGCAATTTGCAGCCCTTTATAAATAAATCTTCTATTTAAAATAAAAATCAATTTTAAAAAAAAGTATAATAAAAAAAATGTAATAATGTAACATAATTACCATTTAACTAAAGGACAAAACAGTATAAATTAAGACGTATCGTACCTATGTATTTAGAAATTGTTAACCAGGAGCATTTTTAATGGTGTTACAAGAAAGTTAATGTATATTTGCAATCACAACCACAGAAATAAAACTTACATCCTATATAAAAATTAAAGCAAAGTAACATTAACTACGCTAAACTTACAGAAAACTTTTCTTTCTTACTTTCATTTCTGCAAACTTTTGTATTACCTCTTTTAAGTTTATTTTATCAGCAATTTTATGCTTAATCGCCAATATTGCCAAACCATTAAGGCGACCTCCTGTGATGGTGGAACGTAAAACGTTCTTTATTAATTTTAATTTGGAGAAACTTCTTTCCCCACTTGCAACAGTTATTGGAATAGTCAGTAATATTCTTAAGGCAACACTAAGGTTTGGGGCAAAATTTAACATTTTATTATTTTTAGTACATTGGTTGGGCTCTCTTTTTTCCCCAAAAGTGCGGATACCGCAGAAATTTCCTCTGCTAATTCTACCCCATTTATGTCAACAGAATCACCATCAGTTAAAACACTTTTCAAATCCTAAAATAGTTATTATGGTCACTTAGTTGTTTAAATCTAGTATTAAGTGCATTTAGTGCTTGATCAATTGTAAAATAAAAACAATCTATCTTATATTTTTCTTTCGGATCTTCGATTGGTTCATCTCGTCCTTCATATGAGAATTTTTTTTCTTCTTACGCGGTGTCGTGGTACTGTTGATTCAAAATAAGGGACAACGTCAATTTCGCCAGCCAATTCATTTGCATTAGCAATAATTTCATTGAAGGACTTGTCCGATCGAAGAACCCTAAAGAATGTTTTGCAGTTTTGTAATAGATCTAGTGCAGATGCTAGATCGAAATCTTTTATTTGCAACAGCTTGCTTATTGGATACATACAATTTAATATTTTATACCAAAGAACTATTGAACATAAAAACTTAAATTGTTGAATACAATTTATTAAACCTGAAACTTCGTCCCTTATTAAGTTATCAATTTCTTTGTTTTTATAAATGCTTTTCAAAGCGTCGTTTACATCTCCTATATGAAATCTTAAAGGCTTTATGGATCCTATTCTCCCATCTAGTGTCACTCAATGGTTTCAAATTTAATACTTGGATGTGTTCCAAAAGTATTGCCCATCGAAAAGTAGATGCCGAAAAGAATAAATATATTTTTTGGACCATATTAAAAAAATTAGCGGCTTTCAGCGACGCTTTTGCCACATTATTAACCACTAGATTGAGGGAGTGGCTACCACATGGTACGTAGAATGCTCGCGAACTCAAATTTTTAATTTTAGATTGCACTCCTGCTTTATCGCCCCTCATATTGAACCCGTTGTCATATCCCTGCCCTCTAATATCCTGCAAATTTAAACCCAAATAATTAAGTTCTACAATTATAATTCTAGACATTCCTGTGTACCTTTCAACTGGTAGGAAGCCCAAAAAGCATTTATTAATTTTAAGTCAACTTTATTGCCATCAGATTTATTAATTGAAACATATCTAATCACAAGAGTCATTTGCTCCACCTTATTAATGTCAGGAGTGCAATCTAAAATTATAGAATAGTATTTGGCTTTTTTTTATTTCATTAATAATATGGGATTTGGCACTTTGATGCAATAGGTCTATTATCTCGTTTTGTATATTTTCACGAGGTATTTAGTTTCCTCCTTTTTGAACACTCAACGCACTTGTTCTTCCATAATAGGATCAAATTCAGAAGCTCAACTATTTTTTAAAAGTCACCGCTATTATGCTCAAACAGCTTGTCGCTTAAACCATGAAAAGCCAAACAACTTTTACTAAGCATTTTAGTGATTTCTACGATTCTTAGAAGCACTTCGTACCAATGGTTTGTTTCAGCACTAATAATTCATTGGGAAGCCGCATCTATAGTATTACAACACTATAACCTTTGATTTAGTTCTAGCCAAGATTTTTGGGCCTGAATATGATTTTAAGAAATTTCGTGGTCTTTTAAAGTTTTAACGAGATGCTTCCAACTTTTAAAACCCTCCTTTTAAAGGGAACTGATCAAACAGCCGAAAACTTTGCAGCAAAAGAAATAAACGCAGTTTTTTGAAATAGAGTAAACTAGCCAGTCTCTTAAAACTTGCTCTCCATTGCTAAAAATTATTTTATAATAATTTGGGCTAAATTTTCGACCAGTGTCTTCGGAAGGAAATTTATAATTATATAATGGCTTAGGTGAACCTTACTTTAACAAAAAGGTTCTTTCGGCATCTCCCAAAATTCTTGGCCACAATGCTGGATCCGTACTTTATGGTTGTAAAGCGCGGGTTGTCAATTGTTAGAGTGCTTTCATTTGATGCGGGAGTAGTGCCAGTTCCAGTTGGTTTGGGAATTTGATGCATTTTTGTTACTACCCTGTTTTTGTTAATAATTTTTTAAAGCCCCAGCTTGTTTCTACTTTTGGGCTTCCTTTTTCAGCCTTCGTCTTTTGTACTGGTAACCAGATAGTTTTTTTGTGGGTCTGACATTCTGAAAGAAACAGTATCTCAAATAAAACAATGTAAAAAATAAATAATAATAATAATTAAAATGTTTTAGCTTCTCCAAAAAGGCTAAAACCGTAAAATAAAAAATGGAGGCAATGTTTGATTTGATAACACAGAACTTTGACAAAATAAAAAATTACCGAGCGTTTCGCAAAATATTAAAGAACAATTAACAAATTTATTTACTTTCTTTTAAACCCATAAATGTCGCCAAAGATAATACTACTACGGATAAGATGAACCATTCAATGCTATATTTTTGATACCCCTAATGGACTTTGGCTAACGCGAGCCGATGTCCATCGAGAGATTTTCGCGCTATCCTTGAACGAAAGTTAAACAGTGTTGCCGGCAGGCCTTTACTATTGGCGTGATGAAACGCGACTAAAAAAACACAATCCGTTTAGCCGCCCGCTTTCGCTACTTCGTGTTCCGAATAAGATACAAGCGACAGACATTGACAATGTCGCACGGTTTGTTTCGCTGGGGCAGGGGTTACCGACTGAATTTTATTCGCATTTACGGAAGCATTGATATCTTCGAACTGATTCAAAACGCCCCATCTATTCGTAGTAGTATTATCTTTGATGTCGCTAAAAACTATAGTGATTTTAGCAAAATAAATTAACATTTATAATTTATTTAAATATTAATTAATTGCATAATAATTTTAAAATTTTTTATCTATTAAACCAAACACCTTTATATTTATAGATGTACTTACCTTTAAAAATTAACACGCACTGAACTATGTATAATATGCCAAATATTTTTCTATAAACTCAAACAGCTTCTACATAATATAAATTTGCACTTTTAATTACCACCAACGGGAGGCTAATATTGTCAATATTTTTTAAATATTTTCAGCATCTTTCCTGTTACTCCTTAAACTAGCCACCTAACTTTTTCCTTTCTTTCTTATGGGTTTTAAAAAAGACATTATCGTTCCTCAGATAGATCGACAAGTTTAAAATAGACTCTTGCTTGTGAATTCAGTAATTGAATTTGGTTACAAAGACCTTTTTATAAAACTTATATTTGACCTAGAGACTAAGGGATTTCAGAGAGCTAGATATAAACAACATTACAAATTAATTTTTGTGTTTCGTCGTTTTTTTAATCAATGGCCTATATGGAATATTTAAATTTATGCAAAAACTGTATACTGTATTTATATTTCATACTATACAACACGCAATTACATTATTTTTACTTTCATGTTGACATAAAACATTTATTTTAACGAAAAAATTTATGTTAAATTTTAATTTAAAGTACAACAGTTATTATTCACCTAATCAAAACGCCAATACTGCCTAACTGCAAGCAGATAAAAATAAAATATTCCAATAAAATTCGATTTTCGGCAAAATGTATCTGTACAAAGGATCTGGGCACTTTTATTGAAAACTACAATTGTCTTTAATAAAGATTTTTTTAAATGAAATCTTACAGTAAAAACTTCTTTTCTAAAGTCAACCAATTCACCGTCCTGATCGACCAGTTTTAAAACAATGTTGTCTATAACTCTAGTAGATACAGGCATATAAATCACATTTCTAGGAATTTCTATTATTTTTGAAACCAGCCGGTACTTGTATGTATTGTATGAACAAGCTTATTACTGTGATAAGCTCCTGAAATGATATTACACTCGATTTTAAGCACATTATTTTAAAAAATAATTCCAAGTGTTTGAAATACATGTTTAATATTGGGTTGTAACAAAACATTGTGAAATCTTAACAACCATTCAAAAAAAATTCTTTAGTAAAGTCAACTGTATGAAAACAATCAAGCTCACACTTGAGCGTATTAACATTACCTTCTGGACATAAGGTACAATTAAAACTCTTGTTGCTCTCATTTTACTCACGATTTGCTTGTTGTAAAAAACATTTATTGCATTTATTGTATTAATTAAATTTATTATTGGTTTTATCAATATTGGGAATGGCATTAAAAGTTTCTAGATTTCTGGACCAAGTTTGTACTTGCTGCTTTCATCTCTCAGTTCAAGACGGGGTGTATAATTAGGTTTGGTTGGATTAAAACTAGACCACCCTTATAAGATTCTAAATATAAGCCGCTTTTAGTTTTGCCGAGAGCTATATTGCTTTGTTATGCTGCTAAGACTCCTTTAACGGGTCTACAGCATTCTTAGCATTATTTACTGCATTTATTATTCCCGCAGTCCCTCTGCTTAGAGCGCCAACTGCGCTTAAACCAGCAAAAAGTGGCACTAACAATGGTAGAAAGCCTCTGACTTTTGCTAGAGTTACCATGCCTGTAGCTGTGCCTGTAGGTTAAACTTTTTCCAAGTCAGTAAATGCTTTTAAAGCTACTTCAGAAGTAGATAGGAGGTCCTGTGGTTTGTTCGCGTACAATGCATTTCCCGCTCTTTAAAAAGCAGTCATAAAAGCAATAATTTTTTCCCTTCGAGGAGTGCTTTTCTTGTTTAATGTTTTTAAACCTCTGCATGCCTGTACAGTACAAACTCTGTAGTAATACTAACTGCCAAATAAAAATATTGGGTAAGTAATATTACTTTATACTCTGCAGTCATTGAGATTCAACTAGTCATTTCGATAACACGTATCTAAAGCTTTGATGGCTATTTGGGAAAAGGGAAATGCTCTTCTAAAAACAATAACGTTATTTAAAAATACAGAACCGTTATTTAAAAATAAAGTAACGTTTTTTGAAAATACAGTGCTGTGATTTAGAAAACAGTGCCGTTATTTGAAAAAACAGTACCGTATTCGAAAATACAGGACCGTTATTTACGGTGCAGTTATTTGGAAAAACTGAAACAGAGCTGTTTCTGGAAAGAATGGGGGAGCTTTACTTAAACTTATACAGGGTGTCCCACGACGAACCGACGCGGTCGATTTCTCAAAAACTTAGCAACGGAAAATTTTGAATATCGATGAGAGCAACTTGTCTAAAATATTTTCAAGATGGTGGCACTTCCGGTTGTACCGGAAGTCGATGCTAACTTTTTTATTTTTAATAGAACACCCTACATATTATTGCATTTTTGGATTTCCCACAAAATTCTAGATATATTTCGTGTATAATATGCTATACCTAAGTCTAACCGTTTTCAAAATATCCTGAATTTTATGTCAAAAATGACGTTTGCAGACCCCAAAATAAGGAGAAATTTTTCCTATACGGCATACTCTATTATTTAATTTGAGTTGAATTCCTTGTGCAAAGAGGGCCCATTTTGTATATTACCTGGATATTTTGAGTGTAAATTAATACAGGGTGGCTAAAAATTAAGTACAAAAATTAACTGATAAAAAAGTAAAAAGTCAATTTTTTCAAATGGAAACCCCCTACTTTTATATTTTTGTCGTATTAAGCATTAAAAAATAAGGTAACTTTGTATTAAGTGGTCTATTCCGAAAATGTATAATTTTCAAAATAATGGACAATTTAACATTTTGTATTGTAAAAGTGCTATACGGCTCTTTAATTTTGTTATTAGTAGGCCATGATGCCTGGCCGTTGTTTATCATTTTAAGTAGTTTATCTGGTGCAGGTGGATTTGCATTTTTAATTATCTGTAAATATCCTTCAATATTAACCCATCCCCAAACAATTGAAAGAATAATTTTATTACCAAGCCATGTCTGTGTCTGTAAGTAAACACTCCTAATATGTTCATCTAGTGCATCAACTGTTGGAACCAAAAAAAAATGCGATTAGTTTTTAACGATAACTTTGTTAATTTTTATGTTATCGAGTCCATCTAAAAACAATTTTAAATATAATTTCAAGGGCTATTAAATCATTGACATCTTTACTTTTTTAAACCTTTAATTTTTAAAAGTGAAAGGGTCAAAGGCTTGTGTCAGATGATCCTCACAATTAAATTTAAACTTCTAACGATGGTATTTTGGTTGTTTTTTATCCTACAGAAATAAGGAAAAAACAATATGTTAGCTAAAAAAATAAAAAAATCTAATTTTGGAAAATCGTACTTAAAAGAAAAGCATTATAAACTGGTCAAACTTCTTAAACTTATTACCCACACTTAAATAAAGTAAATCATTTAAGGAATTCTATATATATATATATATATATATATATATATATATATATATATATATATATATATATATATATATATATATATATTATATATATATATATATATATATATATATATTTAAAGGGCGTAGGTTTTATTTTTTACTTTTTCTTCGAGAGCCCTGTCTGATTTTCATTATAACTCGCTTAGTTTTAATGCAATCTACTTAATCTGAAGCTTATTTGAGAGGTCTTTGCATGTACTTTTAAAAGTATTATAAATATATTTTCCGAAAAATGTATCGGTTTCCCGTTATTTAACCTCAAATAGTTGTGTTTAAGTACTCACAAAAAAAGATACCTTTAAGTAGCTATAAGTCGCTTTAGATTTAACCTTAAATTTTTTTTGAGTAAAAATTCTGTTCGTTTTTTTATTGGCTTTTATTTTGGTATAAACGATTTTTTTGGAGAAAGGTACAGTTTTGGAGTAATCTGTAAAAACAGTTTCAAAACATGCATTTTTTCATGAAAAATCAATATTTTAAATCGTTAATAACTCGAAACAAATTGAGTTATCAAAGAACTTTATAAAACAAAAATTCCTTAGAATTGGTACTTTTATCGATTTCCAGGATTATTTTTAATAAAATATTTTAAGGCCCCAAGAGGGGTGGCATCCACCCCCAGGGTAAAAGCGCAAGTCGCCTTTATGTCACTTTTGTTACTTAAGGCACCCTCTAACTACTCAGCAATTTTCAGGCAAATTAATGAAGGTTCAAAGAATGCCAAGGTTTCGAAATTATCATACAATTGGGACTAATTTTTTATACATCCTTGTAACTTTAGTATCGTTAGAAAGTTAAAACTTAAAACTGTGTCGGTGCTGTAATACATTTTTGATGTAACACAGATCTTTATAACTAAGGAAACAATTTGTAAACTTTAGCTAATTTAATGAACAATATCCAAAAATTTGAGTCACGAACAACAAAATGTAACAGAAAATTAAAGCACAGGCCGAGCAGAAAGAGTTGACTTTTAAAATGTTTTTACTTCAGGTCAATACTTTTAACCGTATTCAAAATATCGCCAAAATGGTTATGAAAATGGCCCTTCGAAATGTGTTGATTTTAAGCTAGTGAATAGACTCCTAAGACACCTATTGTATGTAGTACTTCGGCTTTACACCTTGTCCAACAATCACAAAATAAAAAAGACAATAAAAATACGTAAAAATAAGAATTTTTATCTTGTGTATCTATTTTTTATTTTTCTAATTATTTTTGTTTTGAAAGCAAGTCAAGACCATCATACTGTTTATGGGTAGATTGCTTAATATGTTGTGAAATTATCTATAGTATTTCAAAATATTTTTTAGGTTATAATTCTAATGTCTCTCCAATGTATAAAAATTCCGTATTACTTTGATTTTTGTTCTCTACTCCTGCGCTACGGTTGCCATAGGGACCATTTGAAATCAAGTTAGAATACCGCCCCCGTATGGCTTCGTATTCCAGTCAATATTGCTGAAAGTAAGGTATTAGAAAACAATTTTAAAACTTTATATTATTATACTTTAGTGCAGTCAATAAACTTTATTTTATTTTCCTGTAATAGAACCTCAACAGGGAAAAATATTTATTAGTTTGTTTTTTATAAACATGAAGAATAAGTTTTATGTTAGGTACTCTTCCAGCAAGATAAAAGATTTGTATACGACATGCTTGTACTTAGGGTCGTCAAATCGTTATTTGGCGAACAATAGGTCATTGCAATTATTTTGTTTTAACTATTCTTTTCAGCAATGTAATGTCAAACCTGGATGTCCTTAAAATGACCTAATTATTGGATAGCTCTAAAATGTCATTTACAAAAATATCTTTTAATTTACTTCTCGTCTGCAAATCACTAGTGCTAGTTAGCTTTTCTCCGTTTTTCTTTCCAAAGTAAAGTAATTTGATTTAATTATAATTTAATTGCGATACTGTCCATATAACTTTTGTAAATAATTGAAAAGAAAACAAAATGCTTTTTTATAAAAAATTATCGGCGCTTTTTTTTGCAATGAAAAATTCATACCTTAAACCATTTTACAGTTGGATAGCAGACATTCAAGATAATGGTTCTTTATTTATAACTAAGGAAGTTACGCGAGATGCGCTTTATGACTTCCTACTATGTGTCAGCACGAGCACTGCGCTGAAACACAGTATCAAAACTCATGATACATCGTCTAAGATAAACCAACGCGAGATTGTATAAGCCAATTTTAACTCAACGCCTGAAGATCATGAAACTATTTAAAAGCATTTAAATATGCAAATTATATTAATCTGTATTAGATGTTAATGTGATATAACCATGATTTATTTATTTTTAAACGTATATAATGCACAAAATCATACTAAACGTTTAAAAAAAAGCTTAATAAACTACTTTAAAAGAGTATAACAAATATTGTTGTCAGCAAGTGTACTCATGACTGACGTAACGTACGATAATTAAATCGTTCAGTGGCTTTGTATCTTCTAGTAATAGTATCATGATCAAAACTAAATATCATGCGCCTCTTATGGATTTTAAAACCATACGCGAATTCTGTGTTGAAGTCCAGGAGGATTTTAAAAACATTCAAAGGCGTGAAATCATTTGAAAACCTACCTTTTGATAAAATCGCAATATTATTATTGAATGACTGTCAAATTTTATTTGTGTTGTTTTCATGTTTTAAGATCATCCTTCAACCTCGTTTTTTTTAAAGAGTTTCTTATACCGTATGACTGCGGATCATCAAACATACTGAAACGTTGTAGATAAAATTTGCGCAAATGAAAAACTTATAGAAAATGATGTTTTTATTATAAAATATTAGGTATGGCAAAACAAACGTTTTACATTATGTATGGTAACTAATTAAATTAATTTTTGGCATTTGGTACATTATTATTAATATTTCTCAGCAGCGAGTGGTTTTCTCAACTCTTCCTGACTGAACCTGATTTCTTGTTTTTGAACCTTTGGAGGTTTGATTTCTGTGACTAATAGCTGTTGGCTGTACTTTTACTTTTCTACTTCTTTTATAAACCATTTTATTAAGTATTAAATCGATAGCTTGATTTGATGTACTGATTCGTTCCAAGTGATTGGTAAGTGAATTTATGGCTTTTGAACTACCTTAACTTGGATTTTGTTCAAACGTTTCCACGAATCTGTTAACTTCTTTTTTCGATGCGAGCGCGGATTGTCTTGACATGCGGTATGGATTCCAAATGATTTGTACTTGAATTCATCCCAGGTTACAACATGCTTAGTAATTATGAGATAGACTTCTGCGCGCTGGTTTCAAAATCCCTACGTGGTTTGTGTGCTATCGCGTGGTAGTGTTTTTAAAGTATTATGACAAAAAAATCGATTTAATCCCTCCTGTATTTCAAACACGTTAGAGTGTTACAGAGTAGTATGAATTCATAAAGTGCATGCGAGATAAATGTAATGCAAGTTATTATTAAATCCGTTTAGAAATGCAGCCATAAATAAAATAAAAACAATTTTAAAAAAATTCGGTTTTGCTTGTATATCTCTAGAACTACTGGGAATTTTAAAATTTTCTAAAAGGCGTATTATTAGTCACATAAAGCCAGAACTTTTTTCCCATTTAGCCACTGTGTGTTGTTTACCATTTTCTGATTCCCATACTGGCCCTTCTCACTACTAAATACTAAAATTAATAGTTACTGACGGCATAGTAGAAATTGCTGTAAAAAAATATTGGGGCAAATTTTTAAATATAGTTTTTATTTCAATATTGTCATGGTACACTTAGTAAGGCACGTAGTGGGTTTTTATTTTTGTTTTTTTTTTAATAATTTCTACTATACAACCTAATAATGTCAATGGTGTTTACAGCATGATATCCTAGAGTTATAGTGCCAATGGAATTTAACTAACTAATCAATATTTTTAGTAAAGAGATTAAAAAGAAATAAATAAAAATGATTTAATCCTGTTGGTTTCCAGACGCGCAGGATTGGTCCAGCCCTCCAGCATTTCCCTGATCTGCCATGGATGCCAGTTACGTACCCAACAACCCCCAGTTCGGACTGCAGTTTGAGTGTAATTGGAGTGCTCCGGCTGCGGTACAACAGGTAAGCAGTGATTTAAGGATTTGTTATGATTAAAAAAACAATATTAGCCAAAAAAATCAAAAAAGTAAAGTAAATATATGTTATAAAGTGATTGGTTTGTAATATAACATTACTGAAGTAATTATTTATTTTTAGTCCTTAGTAAAAACATTTAGAGCCATTTAAGATATTACACTAAAATTTGAATCAAGATTGTTTCATTATTTGTGCTTAATTTTTAGATGTTTGTATTAATTTAAACTGTACCTAGCTATAAGAATAATAAGTGAAAAAGTCGCATTTGTATTCTTTTATTAGTTTTCCCATGATTTGGGTAGGCGTAACATTTTTGTACCGCAAGCCTTAAATAAAACTCCAGGTTTTTTTAGTTGTAAATTTTTTAAGAATACATTTTTTTTCAAAATTGTCAAAAAATTTGCAACCTCGAATAAATTTCCGCTCTAGACATATTATAAGTAAAAATTTGTTATACCACCAACTGTTTTAAAACCATTCTTAAATTATTTATAACATAACCATTTATTTTTAACTTTAAAAATATTTTTGTTATGTAACTAACCATCATTTTAATGAAAAAAATGGTTGTCTTTTACGAAACTAACGACAAAGACAAATAACAGGACGTTACTTACGTGTTTACCAAAATTCTAACCATACTCACATTTTTCGTCTCTATGCAGGCCACTGGCGTAGCTAGGATTTTCAAACTTTTTTTTATCTTAAAAGTGGTCTCACTTGGGGGGATCCACACCAAATTTATACCAGATACTATTGACCCCAAAGGGAACACTTTGGCAAAGAAAATTTTTATTTTGGGATTTGCAAAAAAAAAGTTGATTTTTTTTACTGCCCCAGAGAAAATCTAAGTTTCAAAAGTTAAACCTTAATTTGTTTTTTTTTGGTAAATTTGATCAAATTTTATCGGCAAATCCCAAGTTTTGCAAAATAATCTATGGTTTTTTTTTAAAACCAGAGCCCGTTAAATTTTTTTCACTCAACAATTTTTTTATGCATATATTTCAGATGCCTCTAACTTCAAGAAAAATGCAAATATTTTTGCGTAATTTGAAAGTTAACGATTAAATTTGATCAAATTCACAAAAATACAAATAGAGGCGGTAAAAAAAATCTATTTTTTTTCGCAAATCCCAAAATGAAAATTTTCTTTATCAAAGTGTTCCCCTTGGGGCCAAAACCATCTGGTATAAAATTGGTGTTGGTCACATGTCTCAATTTTTTAGATAAAAAAGTTTTAAAATCCTAGCTACACTAGTGACAGGCATTTATCTTTCTGTAACGTACTGCAATTATTCTTTTATTTTTAAGTTTTTCTAATGTCTCTTCAATAGAGTTGTGAGACCGCATAATAAATAATTAAATCTAAACTGTTTATAATAACTCTAGATTTATTGTAGATTACCCCTTTTAATTGTCAAAGTTCTTACACTACGACATCTTTCTATAAAAGTAGATTTAAAAATTTATACAGAAAAAAGATAAATGTTAATAAATTACCAAGTTATCTGAGACAACACAAACCAACCAACAAAATAAGTTAGTTACAAAGCCTAAGAAGAGCCCAAGAATATGGCATGCATTTTGGTATAGAAATGTTTTGTTGTTCGGAGATATTGAGGGGGTTCCACTGGCTAAGCCCTAAGCAGGCAGAACCATAAAGTTTAAAAACATAATATTTGGTAAATTAGGCGATTAGCATAAATGAAACTGGGTGTACTAAAAAGCCAAGAAAGAACCTAAGATAAGGGTGTTTTTAAAACGTCCAAAAAGCACAAAGAACTATATTTTTTAAAAATATGGGGTTGTGCTATGTCCAACTAGTTTTTTTTTTGAAAAAACAAACAGCAATTAAAATTTAAAATAAAGTAAGTACAAAGCCTAAAAAATACGCAAAATATGGCGTGCATTTTTTTACAGAAATGTGTTGTTATTCGGACATAATGATATGATCTGTTAGCTATACCTTAAGCTAGCAAAACTACAAAGGTAAAATAATAATATTTGCTAATTTAGGCGATTAATTTTTATTAAAACTGGTTAAACTAAGAAGCAAAGAGCCTAAAATAATGGACTACTCAAAACATAAAAAACACAAGATTTTTTTTCAAAAAATTGGGGTGTGGTATGTCCAACTATGATTTAAAAAATGTGGTTCCAGAGCCTAAAAATATGGCATGCATTTTGTTTTAAAAATGGTTTTCTTAATTAAGATATTAATAAGGCTTATCTTTAAGTTTTCAGAACCATCATGTAAAAAAGAATAATGAAACTGAGTATACTAAGGAGCCTAAAAATACCCCAAAATGATGACGTACACAAAACATAGAAAAACACAAAGTTAAATTTTAATAAAAAAAAGGGTGTTGTGTGGCGAACTATAATTAAAAAAAAAACAAAGTGCAATTTCTTTTAAGTAAAAATATTGATGTGGTTTTGCTGGCCTAACCTTAAGCAAGCAAAACCACAAAGTAAAAAAAAATTTTTTTGCTAAATTATGCGCTTAACATTAATAAAACTGGTTATACTAAGGATCCTAATAAGAGCTTAAAATGATGGCTTACAAAAAATTCTATGATTTTTTTTAAACAAACGAAGAGCAAATAAAGCTAAAATACGGTGTTTACGGAGCCTAAAAGGAGCCAGAATATATAGCATGCATTTTGTTAAAAAAATGTTTTGTTGCACTAACCCCAAAGTAAAAAAAAAACAAAAACTTACTGAATAAAGAAAAAAAAGAAGGGTTTAAAAATGTTCCTACCTATAATAAAATTATTTTTTTATTATACTGCACAACCTATGGGTACACGATTTGCTTTTAATTATTAAATGTTTTTTTAATCTCAAAAAAAGGTATGGTAGTTAGGAGCCTAAAGATATCCTCAAATATGGCAGGTTTAGTCAGCTAAAATAATTTTTATTTACCAAGATCTTGGTGTGGTTCTACTAACTTAATCTTAAGCTAATAAAGCCACGAGAAGCAAAAAAAAAATAAAATAGGGTTATAAAATAGCCACAAAAGAGCCTACTAACTTAAAAAAAGCCAAAAAGTAAAAATTTTTGTTACCTTTTATAAATTTATTAAATATCTAAGTTTATGCTTCGACTAACTCAACCCATGCCACAATTTAAAAAAAAATAAACTAAGGATTAAGGTGCTGTAAATTATATTAAATGTAAAGTTTCTAAGACTTTGCTCAGTACAGGAACGAAAATAAACGAAAAATTAAATGTTACGGTTTTTTTTTTAATATATAAAAAAAAGAATATTTCGCAAAAAACTCATATGTGTCATTTTTACTACCGGAAATACAAACTCATTGGTTTTTCAGGCAAGTTTCTTTTTTAATATTAAACAATTGTTACGCATATTATTTAGTAAGTCTGTAAAATACACAAAGATCTTTTTGTAGCACACCACACCATTTTTTGAAATACAATATTAGAAACAATAAACGATTATACAAAATGACAGCTATAGAAAATAGTTTTATTGGGTTTATTTTCATCTATTAAAAATCCATTCATTTCCTAAACTGTTTTTAATTTAATTGACTATTTATTGCTTAAAAGGTGATAAGCCATCGAATCATCGTTTAGTTGCTGATAAGTCTGATAAAAGGGATATCAGTTACAAATTTAACTTTAAAATTGGTGGTTTATAGCTTTTTACATGTAAACAATGCCAGTTGTTTGTTACCAGTATGATTAAACTATACCATATGATATCATACTTTTTTTCATGGTAATGCTGCCCGTCATCACAGTATTTTTATAAAACAAAATTAAAAAAAAAAACTTTTAGATAAAAATATCTTACATATATATATATATATATATATATATATATATATATATATATATATATATATATATATATATATATATATATATATATATATATATATATAATGATAAGGGTAGTCTTGACCGACTAGTTAACTAATAAGTCCTAAAATCTTGAGGTTCGTCTGTGAGGCTTTTTAAATGGAAAAAGAAAAACTCTTTTACTAGCAAGCTTTCTGGAATGTTTATTCCCTTTTCTTAGTGCAATAGAAGTACAAGATCTTAGTGAAAAAAAGTAAAACCATTTTTTATTTTTAAAATTTACCTTGTGTGCAAAGTAAGTTAAATGTTTACAAAATGAACATCCTGTATGGAACTTTTGAGCTAGTGTTTTGCACGCACAATTAACATTATTTAGAGACTAATTATTATTACATTGTTTTCTTATGAAAATAAAAATAAAGGATTATTATACCACCACGCGTGGAGATTTTTAACTGACCTATGCGAAGTTACTTTTTAATGTTAAACGTTTTCCCGGTTTTTTGGAAAAAGAAATTCCATTGGAAGTTCGTTACTATCTCACAGAGGTCGGTGTGAAACGGAGAATGCGGTTTTTGTTGTCGAAAACCTTGTCAGAAAATCCTGTCTCTCACCCAGGATTGACTGTGATTTAAAGAAACCTGTAGTAGTCGATACGTACGATATACGTACCGACTACTACAGGTTTCTTTAAATCCAGTCAATCCTTGGGTGAGACAGATTCTGACAAAGGTTTTCGACCAAAAACCGCACTGAAGACCTCTTGAATAAGTCGAACTTCAGGATTTTTTTCCAAAAAACCGGAAAACGTTTAACATTAAAAAGCTATAGGTCAGTTAAAAATCTCACGCGTGGTATAATAATCCTTTATTTTATTTTCATAAGAAAACAATGTAATAATAATTAGTCTCTAAATAATGTTAATTGTGCGTGCAAACACTAGCTCAAAAGTTCCATACAGATGTTGATTTTGTTAACATTTAACTACTTTGCACACAAGGTAAATTTTAAAAATAAAAAATGGTTTTACTTATTTCACTAAGATCTTGTACTTCTATTGTAGCAAGAAAAAGGGAATAAACATTCAGAAAGCTTGGCGTATAAAAGAGTTTTCTTTTCCATTTAAAAGCCCTACAGACGAACCCTCAATTTAGGACTTGTTATATAAAATATATATATATATATATATATATATATATATATATATATATATATATATATATATATATATATATATATATATATATATATATATATATTATATAAATATTTTTAATTAAAGATGTAAAATTATCATTCAGAAGCTGTTAATTTCATGTCCATCGAAACTCATCACCGGTGAAATTCATCTTTAAAAGTTGATGAGAATAAAAATGCACGTTATTTAGATATTGCTTATACAATAGGGATGCTCACAAAAGGTATTACTGGTTAATGGACGTGACACTGGTATTAAATATTATTTAAAGCATTTTTTTCCATACAGGTTTCATCCTGCACAGACGATTTATCTTCGTGCTGGAGCGACGAAATGGGATCATTTTCATTACCCCTGGATCTAGAACCCCTACCAAGCCTTTTTAATATTTCACCATGTGGAACAGGAATGACAAATGCAGGGTACAAGTAAGATATAACTTTGTTACTTTTTTACCCATGTAAACTAAAGTAAGTGGTTAGTTTACATGGTTGGTTAGACTTGTAAAAGCATTAAATTTTTTTTCTACAAACGTCAGTAAAAGTTTGATTTTTAATGCATGCTGTCAGTGTCTAAAATGTCATTTTATGACACTGGTGTTAAAAGTAATTACTTTTAACACAGATAAGAAATTACAGAACGTAAAACTTAGATCAAAATAAATTATTTATTTAATTAATAGTACAATTACTGAAAATACAATTAGAATAAGAACTCCATGGCCAATCACATTGGTGGTTACACAATTTACTGTGATAAGATATGTATCCGGACAGGAAGCAATGTCATCCACCAAAGTTTTGGACAAAATTTGATCAGCAATTTTCTTTTTGTCTTGTAGCGAGTCTTCCATATAATCCTCTGCTACTGTACTGGACTTTCATCCACCGAGTCTCTTAATTGTTGTAAGATTAGCACAAGAGTCCGCCAACAAACTAGCTGAGGAAGGTTGGAAGCAATGTTCAGTGTAAAAATGGGAATCAGGCAAATTTAGAAATTAAGCCATTTGGGCAGGCATTTTACCAAATGTGTTGATTCCAACTGAAGTTAGGGCACATTTATTCTTTTAGCATCTTATAAAAACTCTTGAATGATTAATATTCAGTGGACAAAGGGCTATGTACTTTTTATAATAGTTCATATACAAGGTACCACTAATTACAAAGGTTCGCTTGCACATTAGTTTTTGTGCCTGGTATATGCACAAATAGTAAAGTTCCCAAATCTTCGATGTTATTTAATGTTAAATTACACAGTTCTTCTTAACGACAGGCTCCAAATACACCGAATATTGCGACCACTTTTTGCATAAGATATATTTCATTCGGAGCTTCTGCGAGAAATTGGTCGCTTTGTTCTTTTATCAATATTTTAGACTTTTTCGGTCGACATCCTTCACCCGTTTGCTTTAAAAAGGCAACTAGCTTGTAATATCTACTTATAACCTGATTATTTATGTTCATCATAGACTTTAACATGGAGTAATTTGACCAGAGCGTAGACGATTTTCAAATTTTGGACTTTTTTTCAAAGTACGCAAGGAGCACTAGCTTTCTTGCCACTTTCATTTTAAGAAACTATCGTACGTAAATTCGTATTGTTGCTTTGACTTACTAGGCAATAATTCAGAAGTAGCTTTTAGCTTCTTCAATTTTCACCGGGAGAAATTCATTTTCTTGATCACTTTCTATCGAACAAAAATTCGCGATTATTTGACGTTACTTGTCAACAAAGACAAATCAACAATTTGTTTTACAACTTATTTCATAGATAAATTAAATACAATTAGATTTTAAAAATGATAACAATGTCGACGACAAAAAATCATTAATTTGGACTTTAAATGGCGTTTGTAGAAAAAATAGTGTATGATATACGTGATAAAAGTGATTTTATTTTGTTCGAAGGCATGGAGCACTTCGCCTTCGGCATCGTGTTCCAAACTTTCCTTCTCACAAAATAAAATATCACTTTTGGCACTTATATCATAAATAACTATTATCATTAGGAACTGTGTAATGATATTGCTCAGATGGTATGTTACTAGTTAATTGCAACATGTTGTCTTAAAGGTGCGGGGTCTTGTGCAATGTAAGATTCGCATATATTTTGGTATTCGGCCATCATGAATAGAATTTACAGCGACGGTACCTAGAACTTGGGCTTCATAAATCCAACGTAGGCTGTTATAAAAATAAAAAACCAAAATCACCTATCTTAAATACATGCGTAATAGTGCATTTAATATTCGCCAATTTCATGTATCATTAAACTGCGACCAATTATCAGTTTTTTAATATTTTTTTTAAACCACGAAACTTAATTTTCATATAATTTAACTATTTTTATTGTCATCTATTAATATTAATTTTCGTATATTGTTTTTTGATTGCAAAAGAATCCTAAACATTACACTAAAACATCCACGATATTTTTTAAATATAAAAATGATACCAGCTTATTGACAAACGTCGAACAAATGATATACTCGTATTAAGATAATTTTACATATTATAAATGAAAGTTTCCATTCGCGCGACCAGAGATTCTTGCCTCTTGTCTCGTGGAGACGAGAGAATGATTTTTCTCCCTTGCAAATGCTCAAGATAAGACAGGAAAACACTTCTTTTTTCCGAGAGTATTTCGTTTCTCCCCAGATTTCTTTTAACTAAGAGGTAATTTTGTTTATAAAAGCAATATTGAAAAAAATAATGAAATAGAAAGAAATTTTTATTTATGTTTTGTTGAGTAACCAATAGCAGGGTAACCAATAGTTATCTTATTTAGAAGTTTTGTAAGTCACCTTTATAATTTGGACGATACTTGATGGTTTTAGAAGTATGTACTCTTACTCAGCATGTTTCGTTTAAGTTAATGTTTACTTTTTGTTTTAATTCTTCATCAATCAATCAAAATTATTTGTTGAGGTAAAAAAAGTTTTCGTAATAAAGTTGCCGTTCACCTGGCTCATTTTGCCATTTGAAAAGTTTTTACATAACAAAAAGGGTTTAACCTAATGCAGTAAAATAGTTTTTTTTTAATCTTTTACGGCTAAAAGACTTACAATAAACATCACAAGGTGCCATTTGTTTACAAAATGGCGGCCTAGAAAAATAGCAATTTCCTGCTACCAACGATATTTTTTTTAACTTGCACCACTATCTAACCAAAAAGATTTTTAAACGATTTTTAAAATAAAACAAGTGGTTTTAATTAAATTTTTTTTTACCTTTCCCAACATAGCGTAATTCTATGTAAATAATTACGGAAAAAAAATAGGAGTAGGGATAGATGGACAGTTCACCATCACCCTGACCCGGGTCAGCTTATTATCTTAAAATCTCTGACGTAATTAAAAATTTAGGAATCTTGTGCGACGCATTATTTAGGGCGTGGCCAATTCTATCTGTCAAATGTCAAAGGTCACCTGTCACATGTCGCCTGTCAACTGTCATATGTCGCGACCCACGTGACTTAGGAAATTTAGCATTTTAGCATCTTAGGGTCTTACGCAAGCGCTAAAAAATGGCGCCTTTCACCTGTCAAATGCCACCTGTCAACTGTCATACGTCAAAAACCACGTGACTTAGGAAAGTTAGGCTACGTGGATGAGATGTATCTTAGGGTCTTACGTATGCGCTAAAAAAATGGCGCCTGTCAACTGTCGCCTGTCACCTGTCAACTGTCATACGTCAAAAACCACGTGGCTTAGGAAAGTTTGCCTACGTGGGCTAGACCTATCTTAAGAGGCCTTACGCATGCGTTAAAAAAAATGTCGCCTCTCATCTGTCATATTTCGCGAACCAAGTGACTTAGAACCTGCTTACGTCGATGAGACATAACTAAGGGTCCTATGCATGCGTTAAAATAATGGCGGCTGTCAAATGTCAGCTGTCACTTGTCAAACCTAACATGTAGGGCCCCACGCTTAAGCACCAGGCCTGGGGCTTAGGCGTGGGGTGTAGAACCTTATATTCAGCTCGTATAATTTAAACCATAATTTTTGAATAATAAAACACATTGTATATATTAAATTAATTTAATTAAGTCACATTGTTACATTTAACATAAAATTACAATTACAGAACTATTACTTTCTACTAACTATACTTAACCTAAAATTACAATTATCCCTATGTAAGAAAAAATATATTTTTTAAATCTTTCTTACAGATTCTATTAGTGGTGAATATCTAAAAAGTTTGTCATGAATAATTAAACAGTAGGCACTGGTGTTAGCAGGAAAGTTTTCTTTTGTTTCAATCTCCAGTCTTACATCAATAATACCAGAATTTAATATTTCATTCTATCTTGAACAATCAATTACAATTAGAGGCGCATACTTTTTAAAGTTTCTGGGAGTAAAAAGTGGTTCGTTTTCTTTCTCGTAGTAGCTCTCTTGAAATTCGGAATATATTTCATAAAGAGTAGCTATTAGTCCTCTTGAAATCTCCAAATTTAAATTATCATACGGATAAAATTCCGAATTTAAATAAAGCTTTACATTTGATACATTACAATGATCAATTAAGCTACTATTTTTGTTGAATTTATCCTTTCGGGCTGTTTGAAAACCTAAAATTATTCATCTGGGTCTTTCCACCTGCACCGAAGTCTATATATTCCAGGTAAGTTGTTGTCCAGTTGGAACTGATGGATGTTCTGTGAGTTCCCAGCTTCTAAAACCGATATCCAATTCGGTTCTATTTTCAATAAGTTTTAAAAGCTCTATCCGTTCGACAGCAGATACTGTAATATGTGGTAGCCTCCAAACAATCTTATCAATAGTAACTACTACATTTTCTGCATCAGCCGTGTTAATAATAGCATTTATGTCAGAAGGGCTTCGTACTAACACCAATTCGTGCTTAACATTTATGAGTATTTTTTGAAAGTCTTCAGCAAATCCTAGTAGGGTTCTTAGCGACACACAAACATTAAAACTTCCAGTGGTCGGGTCAACGATATCGCAAGTAAAATCATCATCAATACTCCAACCAGCATATTTATATTTATTTAATTCGTTAGCATTGTAAGAAATATATTCTTTCATGGTTGCTGCTATTCCAAGATATCTAATCGAGTCAATCACCTTACCACCAATTTCAAGACGAATTTTTTCAAAAAGGTGACCAAAAAAATTGTTTACAAGTTTCGCCGTGTTTGAAACGGCTGCATCAGCTTCTTTTAAAAGTCTTCCTTCTAGATAAATATGGCTAGCCCAAGGTAAGGTGTATATATCGGTTTGTTGTACCGGTATGCGAATTTCGTCATTATTTTTAAAAGAGTTGGTGTACGGCAAATGACCATGTCTCTCAATTTTTGTAATAGAGTTATCAAAGTTTAGGGGGTCCGTGACGTTTAAAATACTCATTTTGAGAATTTTTTACAATTAGGCCTAGAGATTCAAGAAACTCTTTATTTTCTGCTGTTAGACTCTTTTTAGTTTTTAACAATTGTTCAAAATCAGCAATTTTCTTGGTGTTATATTTAATAACCATACTGCTCTGTACAGCAGTTTGTAATACACTGATAAACAAACACAAAACGTTTGCCTATATAGATTTTCTTAAATGCATTCTTACAGTAATAACTTCTCCTTTAAAGTCAACCAATTCCCCGTCTTGATCGACCAGTTTCAATACAATGTTGTCTATAACTCTAGTAGATACCGGCATAAAATCACATTTCGAGGAATTTCTATTGTTTTAAAACCAGCCGGTACTGATGGTGAAAATTCATGTATTGGATGAACAAGCTTATTATTGTGATAAGCCCCTGTAACAATATTACACTCGATTTTAATCACATTAATTTTTAAAATATTTACAGGGGTTTGAGATACATGTTTAATATTGGGCTGTAGCAAAATATTATGAAATCCTAACAACTTTCCAATAGAATTTTTCTTAGTAAAGTCAACTGTATGAGAACATTCAATACACTTGAGCGTATTTACATTGCCCTTTAGACTTAGGGTACAATTAAATTTCTTGTTGCTTTCATTTTTGTCACGAATTGCTTGCTGTAGATAATCATTTATTGCAGTTATTTCGTACGATCCAGTGGGGATTTCCAAAGTAATATCACCAACATAAAATGTATTATTGGTTTTATTAATATTGGGGATAGCATCAAAAGTTTCTAAACTAATTAGACCAAGTTCATACTGGCTAGTTTCATCCCTTATGCTTATTTTAAAATTGAACTGTTACCACTCAAACTAAAGGTATGCATGATGGCTCAATTAAGACTGAAGATATATTCTGTATTTATATGTATTTATAAGGCTTCAAATATAGACCTAGACCACCCTTGTAAGGCCCTAAATATAAACCGCTTCCAGTTTTCCCAAGAGCTATGGATTCCATTGTTTCGTTATGTCGCTGAGACTCCTTCAACTTGGCTGCAGCATTCCTAGCATTGTTCACTGCATTTATTATCCCCGCAGTTCCTCCGCTAAGGGCACCAATTGCGCTTAAACCGGCAAAAAGTGGTACTAAAAATAGTAGAAAACCTCCGATTTTGGGGAGAGGCACAATGCCTGTAGGATGAACTTTTTCCACAGCAGTAAATGCTTTTAAAGCTACTTCAGCAGCTGATGTGAGGTCCTCTGGTTTTTCAGCATACAGTGCATCCCTCGCTTTGTGAAAAGCAGTCATGAAAGGAATACCTTTGCCTCTGCGAGCAGTAATTTTCTTGTTTGATTTCTTTTTAAACTTTTGCATGTCTGCACAGTACAAACTCTTTAGTAATACTAACTGTTATATAAGAATATTAACTAATAAATACATACCCCTCTATACTCTGCAGTCATTGTTCATCAACAAGTCATTACGATAACACCCATCTAAAGTTAAGAATATTAACTAATAAATACCAGCTTCTCTATACTCTGTAGTCATTGAGCACCAACCAGTCATTACGATAACACGCATCTAAGAGGCTACTTGGAGAAAAAGGGATCCTTGGTTAATAAAAATATAGTTATTTAGAAAAACAGGGCTGTTATTTGAAAATACAGAGCTGTTATTTGGAAAAACAGGGTTGTTATTTGAAAAAACAGGGCC
This sequence comes from Listronotus oregonensis, assembly GCA_019359885.1. NCBI lineage: Eukaryota > Metazoa > Arthropoda > Insecta > Coleoptera > Curculionidae > Listronotus > Listronotus oregonensis. The sequence continues at coordinate 70,575 of JAHBCN010002071.1, forward strand.
GTTATTTGGAAAACAGGGCCGTTTTTAAAAAAGGGTTGTTATTTGGAAATACAGGGCTGTTATTTGAAAATACAGGGCTGTTATTTGAAAAAACAGGGCTCTTATTTGAAAATACAGGGCTGTTATTTGGAAATACAGGCTGTTATTTGGAAAACAGGGCTGTTATTTGAAAATACAGGGCTGTTATTTGGAAATACAGTGCTGTTATTTAAAAAACAGTGCTGTTATTTGGAAACACAGGGCTGTTATTTAAAAATACAGGGCTGTTATTTGGAAAAACAGGGCTGTTATTTGAAAATACAGGGCTGTTATTTGGGGGAGAGAGGCTGTTGTTGGGGGAGAGGGAATGTTGTTGGGGGAGAGGGAATGTTGCTGGGAAGAAATTATTAACACTTATACCTTAATAATTTAAAAGAAGGGTTCTGCAGCCATGGATTTAAACAAGCTTGATAAGGATGTTAAACGCAGAATAATTGAAGCTTCCAATAGTATTCGTAAAAAATATTTGGATTTAAAAAGGGAATTGGGTGAGCAAGCCGAGGTGCAATTTAAAGAATATCAAAACTCCAGTGATCAGCGGCCAGAAAAGAAGCGGAGGTTGCAAGCAGATCCAAACATCCTTCAACTCCTTGACGAACATTCGCGCAATGTAAAAAGACTATATGATTCTCTGAATCTGGCCGTTATGAAAATGCTGTTACATTGGAGAATACGTATAGACCTTTGGCAAAACTAATATCCGAGTCGATGCAGTATGGTAAACAATCTACACCATTTACACCCAAGTCTGTAAAAAGACGACAAAATGAAAACTTTTCTCCGACAGTAATAAAAAAAACCACGATTCCCACTTAATTTTACTGGTCCTGTTCAAAAACATGACGAGCTAGCTGTTCAAGAAATGGAAGAATATAACGATAATCCAATTGATGCCGAGACACGAGAAGACAGTTCACCAATGGCTCAGGATATAAACGATGGCGAGGGAGCTGATTTAAACAGAACTATGTATGAACATAACCCTGAAGAAAGTTACTTTGACGACGAGTTTAGAGTCGATCCTTAATTTAATCCTGTTCAAATGGATAGTATTGCAGAAGAATCCTTTGGGGAATATCTAGATCAGTATGATCCGCTACCGAGAGAATATGTGAAAGGATTTATAACTGATACAGAAAACGAGTACGATCGCACATATTTAAAACATGATTTAACCACCGATCATCTAACTTTTGGTGATTCTCCGCTTGAATTTAACGGACCGGATATTTATATTAAAGGAGAAAAAATTACTGGAACTCCTGGACTATATGAACTTTTACTTAAGACCAATCCATTAAAAAACAAATTGACCGCACTAGATGAGCGAGCATTCACAAAAATTATTTTGCTAACAAATGCAAACAAGAAAACTTTCGATGAAAAGGAACAACCTGCTGAAAATAGAGGTATTAAATATATGCTAACAATTAAACCATTACTTGAACGTATAAAGGAGGAACATGCAAGAAAGCAGAGAGAACGTGACAAGCAATTACGAATTACACGAGCACAACAGCCTCAGGGTTATGGCTTACCAATCGATAGTCAGTCTGGTTTCTTACCTGATTACAAAACATTTTCCAATAATAAAATTGACTACGTTTACTGGGATGATCCAAATGAGCTTGTGGATAGATTAAAATTGTTAATGGTAAGTAAGGTAGCTGGTAATAACTATCATGATAACGAGATTATAGGTATTCTTGAAGAGTTAAGAGAAGCTGGTATCATTGAATAAACTGATTAGACATAGTAACACAGTATCATTAGCACGATGACTCTCGACAAATTCGGACGTAATTTAACACATCCCTATCATCTAGCAAAAAAGCTTAAAAGAGAAAATGATTTGAAAGATATTCCTGAAAAGACTTTGTATGGTTACATGAATATAATGTTGACTTGCGAAAAGGGTTCATCAAGGTATCTTTTTATAAATGGTTTAAAATTTGACTATTATATGTTTCCTATTAAGATTGGAATAATTAAATATGTTAACATTGACTCACCTGTAAAAACTTTTATTAACAAAAAAGAATATAAAGTACCAAGCGATTTACTGCAGCAAGAGTTAAAATTTGATGATAAAATTACGTTTTTAGGAGATAAACTTAAATCACATACTAAAATATCTGTTGAGTTTGTAATTATATATCCTATTTTATAGGTTTGGTATATAAAACATCTTTGTAATTTTAGGTTAAGTATAGTTAGTAGAAAGTAATAGTTCTGTTTTTGTAATTTTATGTTAAATGTAACAATGTGGCTTAAATAAATTAATTTAATATATACAATGTGTTTTATTATTCAAAAATTATGGTTTAAATTATACGAGCTGAATATAAGGTTCTACACCACACGCCTAAGCCCCAAACCTGGTGCTTAAGCGTGGGGCCCTACATGTTAGGTTTGACATTTGACGTTTGACAAGTGACAGCTGACATTTGACAGCCGCCATTATTTAGTAGGACCCTCAGTTATGTCTCATCCACGTAAGCAGGTTCTAAGTCACGTGGTTCGCGAAATATGACAGATGACAGGCGACATTTGACAGCTGACAGGCGCCATTTTTTTAACGCATGCGTAATACCCTAAGATAGGTGCGTAAGCCAACTTTTCTAAGTCGCGTGGTTTTTGACGTATGACAGTTGACAGGTGACACGCGCAATTTTTTTAGCGCTTGCGTAAGACCTTAAGATACTAAAATGCTAAATTTCCTAAGTCACGTGGGTTGACAGTTGACAGGCGACATTTGACAGGTGACAGGTGACGTTTGACATTTGACAGATAGTATTGGCCACGCCCTAAATAATGCGTCGCACAAGATTCCTAAATTTTTAATTACGTCAGAGATTTTAAGATAATAAGCTGACCCGGATCAGGGTGATGGTGAACTGTCCATCTATCCCTACTAATAGGGAAAAGCATTCTTTAAATAAAAATTTGTAATATGTAATAATGTATCATGTATCATCACAAATACCTATAATTGAATTGTATAATATTGTAAATAAGCTTACAACTTTTATTATTATACACATTAAATTGTACATCTACTTTTTTAAAAATATTTGTTAGAGGGTAAAAAACAACTAGATATCATTTTACTCATCAGTAGGATATTTACAAATATGTTCTATAGTTTTGTGGCAGATTCATGTTTTAATAAATTCTCGTTGGGTTACTCGTCTGGAAAGTTTCTACAGAATGGGACCATTTCGTTCCTGGTCCCGGGGTATAGCGACCTGAGTGTGCTCAGGCCTATTGACCCCTATGAATTGGCAAGTCGTCCGAAACAGAACAAAGGAAAAAAACCCTTAGAACACAAAAAATTCAAAAAACTTATTTACGTTTCAGTGGCAAGTCTGCCACCGTTATCAAGATAAACCCTTATAAAAAGTAAAATAAAAATTAAAACTTAATTTGTACGAATTTTGGTTTAAAAATTTCGAAAATACTAGGAGCTTTTTGAAAATTTATAATGTTTTGTCATACATGACATATTCGTTTGTTTTGACTGATAGGTACATTTTTAATTTTCAAAAACACAAAAAGGTGTGTAAATTGATTTTAATGTTTTTTTTTAACAAAGTTTTTTTAAAGGCAATAACATCTGGTAAAATCAAATTTAAGCTAATTTAATTAAATTTACATACAATAAGGGTTAAAAAAATAGCATGAAAGATTACTATATTATGTTTTATTGTAGAATGGGGGCGCTGAGTGCAGAAGTGGCCTAAGCTCAAAGAATATTTAGTTTACATAAATTAATTCAATAGTTTAGTAAAACTAACACAATCATCCGTTAAAATGGCAATTTTTTACTTTTAGAGCTCATTGGCAATTTTATTTAAACTTTGTTTAGGAAGGTTTCTTTGGGAGCTGATCACGAGTATTAAGTATTTTTTGTCAAAACCACCTAGATTTTAAGTTTGACCAACTTTGACCTAACCAAAAATGTATTGATCATTGCTTATCATATTTTTTCATAAGTTACCTCACTCAGATTTCGACCCTTCTTTTATAAAAATGTTTTGTTTTCAAGCTTTGCTTGCTATCGATAATATGTTGTTATAAAGAGATAGAACTAACTTCTTTACTTAATATAAAAGTTAACATTCTAGTTAAAACTATTATTATGAGAAGAATAGTGATTAAAATTTTAATCGTATTTTCTAATAAAGTAGCTTTTTATAAATAAATATCACTTTGTATTTTTTATCAATGCCATATTATAACCATCAGTTTACCTTCTTAATAAGTGTGAAAATATACGCAAAAATCATGCTATCCGTTAGACATAGAGGCTACTATGACAATTTTGTTTAGAGTTTAATACAGAGTGTCCGAGATTCGAGTCTCTATATTGGGATCTCGCTTATTAGAAGAGCTACAGGGTGAGTTAAATGAAGACAAAGGTGCACATTTACAAGACTAATAATAGTTATTTACAATGTTTTAAAACTCTTAATTTTTTCGAAGATAACCGAGAAAAACCGAAAATTCCGAAAATCGTTTTTATTTTTTTCTGCCGTTATTTCAAATCGAATTTTAAAATAAGCTTTACTCTTACATTGCCATTTTTTTGCTCCATCTAACAACGACTTATTTTTAAAATCCGACGTTTCGTTTTCGAAAAACCATCATCAAGTTTATTTTTTCTTATGGGCGCCATATTGGATTTTTACGCAGGTTAATAGAGTTTTTTATTCTGATTTCAACGATGTACAACATGTTTAAGTTTACTATCGAAATGGTTCTCTGTTTTAATAAAAACCAAATATTTGATTAGTCGGCTTTGACTTTTATAGCGTTCTTTTGTTGTTGACAAGTTGTCAAAGTGACATTGTTATTTATTTAAACGAATAATCATATTGCAACTGAGTTTACAGAAAAAAACTTTCTTAGAACCTATCCCAATATGGCCGAACCACATAAATTTTCTAATGAAGAAAAATTTGATATGTTGGCGGTTTACCTACAGTCCCACAGGAACGCAGAAACAGCAGGTAATAAGTATTTAGAAACTTATCCAGAAAGGCCTCAGCCACATAAGACATACTTTAGAAGAATTGTTGTTAATTTATTGAATTTTGGGTGCTTTTAAACAACCAAGAAAAAATTACAATAAAAATAACGAAGATCGGGATCGAAATGTGCTTGAAACCGTAAGGCAAAATCCTACTACCAGTTTACGGGTAATAAAAAAACAAACTGCTGTACCAAAATCGAAGGTCCATGAAATTGTGCAAGGGCAGAAATACCACCCTTGTAAGCCCACTATTGTCCAAGGGCTAAGACAGAATGATTTTGAAAGGAAAGTGAGGTTTTGCGAATAGTACATCTTAAAATGTAAAAACGAAGCAGATTTTCCTAATTTTGTTTTATGATCCGATGAGTCACATTTTTCAAATGGCGGCATTTTTAATCGTCATAATCACCATTATTGGAGTATCGAAAATCCCATGTAATAGAACAACCTATTTTGCAAACAAAATTTGGATTTAACGTGGGTGTGGCAGTAAGTAGAAATCGGTAAGTTATACCGATTTCTACTTACTGCTCTCTAGAAGTTTCTATGTTCTCTCACTCTGATCTGTAAATTTCGATTCGCTCGCAGTTCCGATTCCATTTTAAAAACTTTGTTGCTCTGATCCATAAAATTTTAACCTTAAATTGTGAGTATTATTTTTGTTCTTATTTTTCTTTGAGTTTTGTTTGAGATTATGTTTTGATATTATCTACGAAAAGGAAACCCACAAAAAAAGTTTGCATTGTGTTGAAATATAATCGATCATGTCGAATGTTTGATTAACATCTCGTTTTTCTAATGCAAATGCCGTAAGTAATATTTATAGACTCAAATACGTAATATTTTCTTTTTACAGGGCAACATTTCATAGGTCCGTTCATTTTTAATCAAACGTTGAATGGTGACAGATACCTAACCTTGCTTAGAGAACGTATAATTCCTGCTCTTCGCGAAACAGTCCCTGTTTTCAAAGGATCTGGTTTCAGCAAGATACATTGGCAGTTCAAACGTTTATAGCGGAACATTTTGGCAATAATTTAATTTCTAACAATGGACCTGTTTTATGGCCCGCAAAGTCTCCAGATATTACGCCACTAGATTTTTATTTATGGGGGCATTAAAAGAATGAAGTCTATGAGTTCGATCCCCCGAAAACCAAAATATTTTGAAGGAGAGCGTCAGAGATGCCATCAAATCAATAAATCTTAATACTCTAGGTCATAACAAGAGTTTTAAAAACTGCCATCAGTGTTGACCTGCCAATGGTAGGTATTTTTCCATTTAAATAATGTTTGGATTGTCTGTTTTTGAAATTTTATTCTTTTTTATATTGTTAATTAATAATAATAGAATATTTGTTTCTTTTTGTTATTTTGGTAGTATTTCTTTTTTGTCTTTAACAATTTTGCGAGAATAATAATTACTTTGACAAGTGTCATAATATGTCAAATTGAAGATTAACTTATAAAATGGCATTTTTAAAATTATTTGAGGTTATGTCGAAGTGAAGTATAACAAACTGTACATCACTAAAACCAGGATTAAAAACTTTATCAATCTACGTAACAATCCAATATGGCGCCCATAAGAAAAAATAAACTTGATGATGGTTTTTCGAAAACGAAACGTCGGATTTAAAAAATAAGTCGTTGTTAGATAGAGCAAAAAATGGCAATGTAAAGTTATAGCTTATTTTAAAATTCAATTTGAAACAACGACAGAAAAAAATAAAAACGATTTTCGGAATTTTCGGTTTTTCTCGAATATCTCCGGAAATATTGAAAATTTTAAAACATTGTAAATAAGATATTATCAGACTTGTAAATGCGCACCTTTGTCTTTATTTAAACCGCCCTGTAGCTCTTTTAATAGGCCAGATCCCAATATAGATACTCGAATCTCGGACACACTGTATAGTTTAAATAAATAATAATGTTAGACAACCATATTCTTTTAGCATCCTAAGTAACGGGGTGGGAATAACCAAAACAGGGTACCCTTTAATTTCCCTTTAGTCCTTTAATGGAATTTTTGTAGAACAGAGCCAACTTTTCAAAATCAAAATCCGCTTGTGTTTCGAGACCAGAAGCAGCCCTCATCAGATGTGGCAGATGTACTATTATCGTTAAAGCATGCCGTTGTCCATCCTGGTCAAAGTCCCACCGAAAAATACGAGACGCAGCAGCACATTTATCATCCACAAATGCTTCTGTCACCTGGTGGATATTCTGCAAGTGGCCTTTGTGATCAAAACTTTGGAATACCACAACAAGGACCAATATTTCCAAGTATGTCCGTCAATGTGTCTATGAATATGACAATGCATGGATATCATCCTAGTGCAGGATATTCATCGGATATCTCGTGTCCCCAGGTTAGTATTATTTCATTTTTTAGTATTTGGCAAAAAAAATATGACGGTGACGGTGATTTATTGACTAAGTTTAATATGGACACTTTTAATATAAACATTTAAACTTAGTTATAAAAGAAAGAGAAAAAAATAATATATAAAATACTATAAAGTATGTCTGGGCCAGACCGAGGGGTACGCCTCCCGCCCGGCCTGGGCGCCCCATCCTGGGGTGAAAGACTACTTACCTAAGTGGTAAATTAGACTTCTGGATTACAATGCTTAAAAACGGCTTATGTAAATTTTTTTCTTAAGATTAGGGTTTACAAATAACCAGCTATTTAGTGAATGCGATGCAGTTATATCACATAAAAAGGACAGTTAAAGGTCACTAGGAAGGAATAACATATTATTTTAATATTCATGCTTAAAGCTCTTTAATCCACTAAAACTCGTCTAAGGCCATTTAATAAGAAACATAATAGAGAAAACATTACCTGGTAACCAGAAACAATTGACAAGTGATACTGATTAATCAGTACCACTTGTCAATTGTTAACCGGAAATAACACAGGTCCGACAGCCCGCCCAAATATTTGGATCCGGCTCATCCCAAGGCCCTAAATGTGTTTTGGAATTGCTAATTTGAAAATGTTCAATTAAATTAAAAATAAGTACATTCCTAGATATTTATACAAAATAAGTGATAAAATTTTAGGTTTTACCTCCTAAAGAGTTGAGTTTTTAAAAATAGATACTTTTATATTATTTTGAAAAAAATGTAAACATTTATTTATTCAGCCTAAGAGAATGTTTATAAAAAACTTATTAGTCGAGGTCCCCAAAACTTTTTGTCTCTAGCATGTTTTTCGGTTGAGCCTTGTTTACCTAATGTTGATTTTTTTAAATCGTTAACTTTATTTTAAAAGATTTAAATTTTTAACTGTAATATCAATGTTAGGTTTTATACAATAAGTATTGTTTTAAGCCTTTTTTCAAATGCATTAAAACAACAAAATTATATTGCATTAAAAAAAATAATTGAATTTCGGCCTCTTAAAGTACTGAAATCTTAAATTAGACCAAGTTCTAATCACCAATTTGTTCCACTTTTTTTTGACTGTTTCGACAAGTTTTTTTACTAATCTGTTTGTAATCATGAATGTACTTTTTTCATTATTACAGACACTGTTTGTCAATAATTCATATAGATTAGTAAAAAACTTGCCCTGTCAAAAAAGAGTGAAAGAAAATTTTGGACAGAATTTGATTTAATTTTAGATCTCATTACTTAAAATTCCGAAATTTTTGGAATAAAATTTGGCCCTTATTTTACAAAAGTGTTTTTGGTAGAATCTGTTCTTTTTTTTTCTGATAAATGGAAAAGAATAAGGGGAGGATCTCATGCTTTTTTTCTCAGTACACTTTGATCTGTAGATAGAACCCAATCTTTAGACTAAATATGAAGAACGAAAATTGCTTATTTTAATGTCCCTTATATCGGGCCTAGTTTTGGGCCTAATGGGTAAAAAGGTAACAAATTTCTTAGGTTCTCTTTAATATACAATATTATTGCACCTGTTTCAGAACATCCAGATTAAAAATGTGCATTTTCCAGAATCTTTCCTTTACTTGCGTACTAAAACCTACTTACATACCAAATTTTAGTAAGTAATAATTTTGATCAGTCAATAACTGAGGGAGCGAGTAAGTGGGCGATTTTAAAAACCGAATTTCTCAGGGATAACTTATCATAACTTTTTCATAGATAATTAAAATACTTAAGTATGACGCTAAAATTTTGCTCATTGATTCTCTTATAATCACTATGCATGGGATAAGAGCTGGAAGAGGTTAAAAAAATTAATTAACTTCAAATATATTATGTCAAAGCTGTCATTTATTTCTTGATAATTTAGAATATTTAAAATAATGATAAATATGTCCGGTTCTCAAAAACGCAAGCCTAAATTTAACAGGAACTTGTATTTTTTCATCTTTAGCCACCCAGACACCATTTCAATTATAAAATTATCGCCCCTTTTATTTTCGTATAGTCAGGACCTATATAGAAGTAGTATTTGTACCTGTAACTGTGCTGTGGTACTTGTTCAATCAAAAAATTAAACCTTTTTATATCTACGAATTTACCAACTTTGTACCTCTTACCTAATTAAAGAAAATAAAAATGATTGGTGGAACAATTTACATATAATTTTGTATTAATACCAATAACAATATTGTCAAGTAACGTTTTAGAAAATTGACAATTATTTTCTTATTTTTAGGTCTTTACTTAAATATTAATTTTAAATAGTATTTTGTGTTTTATAAAATAATTTTTAACAAATTTAATCAGCTAAGGGTAAAATCTCGTACGCTATATTTTCTCAAAATGTGGGTTAATTTTATAAAGGTTTTTTCTTATTTAAAAATAAAATTTTAGGATATGCTTTTAGGTGCAGTGGAGCGCAAATACCCAAAACCCATCGCAAACTACCTATCAAAGCCAAGGTTTATTAAGTCCTTCCTATGGAGGAACATATTCTTTTACCGCTGATTTTAGACCGCCTCAAGATTCTTCTCCCATCCTAACAACTACAGCGGGCTATAAATCCTTACCAATGTCTTTTACGTCTCCAAGAAGAAGGCCTAGTTTTAATTTGTTGGACGAGGATGGACAGAAACCGAATGTATGTCGAATATGTGGTAAGTACAGAAAAATATTTTTAGACAGATAATTTTACAATGCTTTATTTTTATATTATTTTTGTAAAGGGTATTAGGTATAGCATAAAAATATTTGTCATTAAATAACATTTCAAATCAACATGTCGAAAAACCCAAAAAAAATCATTTTGATACTTGTCAGGCGCACCGTAATAAGGAGGGGGAAAGTGTCAAAAAGTGAGGTTATGAGCTAAAATAAAGAAAAAAATATAAGGAAAACCTGTTTAGAATTTATTTTCAGGTGTATTTACTAAATTACGAAGATAAACATAAACATTTAGCAAATTGTGATTTGTGTGACTACTGAATCTATAATTTTTTTAATGTTTTTCTCACTAGAAATCATTTAGTAAGTACCATTACATGATTTTTTAATTAATTAAATAAATCATTGATGATACACAAGTAATATTTAAAAATTGGTGTAGACATGGTAAATGGTAATGCCTTATTTAAAAGAAGTACTTACTAGCTGAACTTGAGCACTTTAATAATGTTAAAGTTTTTAGTATTCAAACAATTATATAAAAAAATAATTTATTTGTTTTTATTTAAAATTACGTATTAGGCACATTATTGTCTAATAACTTTTTTATACTTAACTTCTATTTGGGAACTCAGATATACCAAACTTTTAAAAAGAGTATTGTGTAACCAGGGCCGTATCTAGGTATAGCCGCGCTCTTGGCGGGGTTTAACATTTGCGCCCCCTCCCTCCCTCCACACCGTGGAATCTGGGAAGTATGGAATGCCCTTTAAGAGAGAAATGTTAGAAAACTTAAAGTTTTCTTAAGCTATTGATAGTAAAAAAAACTAGTGCTGCCCCCAATTTATAAAATAGGTACCAATTTATCCGCAGCTTAAATATTAAACAAAAACAAAGGTTTGCATTTATGCTGTAGGTACATTTTTTAGTCTTAATATATTAAAAATAATTAAATTAAGTATCTAAGTTAAAAAAAATATTATAACATTGTTCTGTTTTGATTTATTTATTTGATTAATTTTGTCAATAAAAAATAATAATATTATGACTACGGTACTGACAACTGATAATTTTTTTTATGGGCGATTTTGCGCCCCCAGGTAGCTGCACTCTTGGCGGGCGCCCATTTTGCCATAGCCTAAATACGCCCCTGTGTGTAACCATATTATTTGATAAAAAGTATGGTTTTACTAACGTGTTTTCTTAGGAAAAAGCTACGCCCGTCCAAGTACATTAAAAACCCATCTACGCACTCACAGCGGCGAGAAGCCATTTCGGTGTGCTGATTGCAATAAATCATTTTCCCAGGCAGCTAACCTCACGGCGCATGTACGGACACATTCTGGGGAGAAGCCATTTAGATGCCCTGTATGTGATCGCCGGTTTTCGCAGAGTTCCTCTGTGACAACGCATATGCGCACGCATTCAGGGGAACGGCCTTACAGGTAAGGATGTAAGTGTAAATGTTTAGAGAGAGAAAAGAGTTTCTGCATTTGTCTTTAAAATTAATTTAAGGCTAGGGAGGGGTAGTTAAACCCGGTGACACAGCCGACATGTAACAGCCCATAACTTTTTTATTTATTAAAATTAATTATTGAAATTTAGGTGATACACCTGTCATAACGATACGCTTTTTATGACTAAATAATGCATTTTTTTTACTTCCGGTTTAACCGGAAGAAACCCTAAATTTGCAATTTTAAATATCACCCTGTATGTATTTTAGGCCTACCTGATCCGCCATAAAATTCTCTTCTTAATCATGTGTCACACTTGTCATTTGATTTTAAAATGGCTGCCAAAATCGATTTTTTCCCAAAAATTTAGTAGGCCATGACGTGACAATAACAAATGGTCAGCATGTAACAGACGTTGAGATGTGAAGAATAAGGCGGAAAAATATTTTCGATTTTGTTACTTTTGATCTAATTAATAGTTAGGAGAAAAGGTTAATTTTTAAAATTTGATAAATATATTTTTTTAACCCTCAATATCTTAAAACTTTAATTTTTATTTAATTTAATTTTAGAGCAAACATTAACTATTTTATATAATTTATCAAAATTGGTATGCACAACTGACTTTTTTACCAAAATCGCAAAATTTTACATATCTACATTGATTCGCAAATCCTTATAATAAGTATAAGTACAGGTAACTATAAGGCGACAAGTATGCAGTGTAATACCTCAGCATAGAGATAACAAAAATGTTAACATATCAAGAGATCCCTAAAATGAGAAGACAATTTTTTGGTACAAATCAAGAAAATTTAATTAATAATTACACTTATAACACAAAGGTGAACTAATTAATTATTATAGAGAAATGAAAATATGTATAATTTTGTGTTTTTAATAAAAAGTCAGTTCTTCATACTAGTTCTAATAAATTATATGAAATACCTAATAAATGTTTAATCTAAAGTTACATTAAATAAAAATTGGACTTTCCTATTTTGGATTTTAAGATATCAAGCGCTAAAAAAATACATTCCTAAAATTTAAAAAATTAACGCCTTTTCCTAATTTTTTTTTAATAAGACAAAAATTAACATAATCACAAAAATTTTTACACCTTATTCTTCACATTTTAATATCTTTAATATGCTGATTATTTGTTAATGTCACGTCATGGCCTACTAAAATTTTGGAAAAAAAAATCGATTTTGGCAGCTATTTTAAAATCAAATGTCAAGTGTGATACATAGTTGAAAAGAGAGAGAGGATCAGGTAGGCTAAAAATATATACAGGGCGCTATTTAAAATTTTAAATTTAGGGTTACTTCCGGTTAAACCGGAAGTGAAAAAAGGGTTTTATTAAGTCATTAAAAGCGTGTCCTTATGACAGGTGCATATATATATATAATATATATATATATATATATATATATATATATATATATATATATATATATATATATATATATATATATATATATATATATATATATATATATATATATATATATATATATATATATATATATATATATATATATATATATATATATATATATATATATATATATATATATATATATATATATATATATATATATATATATATATATATATATATATATATATATATATATATATATATATATATATATATAAAAGTTACAAATAACGGCCGAGTGATGATCGCGTTGTTAAATTTAGCAATGGACTTAGCAATTGTTTAAAGTTAACAACGGTTTAGAATGTTTAACAAAATGTCAGATTTTGACAGGTTGCTTACTAAAATCATTAAATAACACTGACAAAGACGTTTTGGTAAACATTCTAAACCGTTGTTAACTTTTGACAATTGCTAAGCCCATTGCTAAATTTAACAACGCGATCATCACTCGGCCGTAAGTGTATCAGTTTTCATTAATGGAATTAAGGAATTAATGTGCCATGATGTCCTTTTTCTTAGTAAAGCAAAGTTTATTACGCATAATTTTGGAGTGGAAAAGTCCATAACTAAATCATAAAAATAAATTATTGTGTAAATATGTAAAACAAGCAGGGTTAAAAACTAAATTTTCAAGGCTAATTTGATGCTAGATTTATTTTGTTTATTCTATAAATTATTTAATAATACTAGGTTGATTACTAATAATAAATAGGTAAATATAATATAAATAATTTCAATGTTTTAAGGCATTATCCGTTTGCTATTTTTTAACTTATATTTAATTAAACTAGAAACATTTAATAAATAATTAAATTCATAATAATTATTTTGAAGTTATTACACGCGAGAGTTAGTGCTATTTTGCTAAATATAAAATTACTAATGTTATTTTAGAATATTTAAGAATATAAATAAAAAATGTTTTTTTTTATTTGCATTGCTTGAATTTATTTTTAAAACGTACTACGGGTTTAACTAGTAATTTTTGGTTAGTTTTGATTCGTAGCCGTCTTTAGTATTCACCTGAAGACCGCTGAAAATACTTTCCAGTTGACGTAATAAAGGTAATAAAGCTATTTTAAAAAACATTAATTTAAATAAGATAAAAACTATAGGAACTTATTAAATTCATGAAAATGTTAGAACGTTAACTGCAGTATATTATACCTATACTATTAATTTGTTTTAACTTTAAGATAGATCATGAAGGCTTATATGTTGGATAAATACTAGTTACTGGAGGTGCAGGAATCTTAAATATTTAACCCATTTTTTCCTAGTTTCGTAAATGATTTTAAAGCACATTGCATTTTACGGCATCTTTAGACTTAAGTCGTTAAACAGATAATCAATGAACTAACAATTACTTACCGTGCTCATGATTGCTTACCTTTGTGGATTTGACCAAATAGTCTAGTCAATTTCGCTGCAAGTGGAGAAACTTGCACCTTTAGAGCTACGTTTTATGGATCATGCTACTCGCCAATTTTAGGGTTCCGCAATTTGGAAATTCTAGCCTCACCCCTAAAAATGCAAAAAACACCCTTTTAAAGTTTTTTTTTTAACGAAAATCTTATTAAAAACTTCAAAAAATGCTCCTTAGACACTAAGAAAATACTGTCAGGGTATGTTTTTTGGGTCGAAGATTTCGAATTTAGGGGTCCCCAAACCCCTAAAAGCGTAAAAATACCCTTTTTAGGGTTTTTTTTAAGAATAATCTTATAAAAAACCTATATAAATTATTTCATGTTGATAAAAATTTGCATTTTTTATGTCATTATATTAATTTGAGCCTAAATTAAATTCTCAGGTAATTCATTGGGGGTAAAACAACCCACAATCCGCCCTAAAAAATCGTACAAAAAAAATGTAAACAAAAAAATGTTGTGCTTTTTGCCTTAAATTTTGGATAAATAGCCGTTTTACGACCAAAAAATATTTCCCTTTTCCAAGGCATTATAACCTCATGGTTTAGTTGTGGTTTTTCTCGTCAAAAAGGTGAAAACATCTGGTGATACTTTTCTTGTAGGCAAATTATTTGGTATAATAAAGAAAAAAACAAAATAAATTATTTTAAACTCATTGCTTGACTTTTAATTTGAATTGAATATTTTCTAAGGCCCAAAAAGGGGTGGGAGGCGTACGTACTTATAATTCCTTAGGCAAGGGAAATATTTTTTGGTCGTGAAATGGATATTCAAATTTTTAGGCAAAAAGCACAAAATTTATTTGTTTGCATTTTTTTATTGTACGATATTTTAGGAATGATTGGGGGTTGTTTCATTCACAATAAATTACCCTGACATTTAATTTCGGCTTAAATTAATAAAATGTTATAAAAAATACAAATTTTTATCAACATTAAATCATTTCTATAAATTTTTTATAAGATTATCATTAAAAAACCCCTAAAAAGGGTGTTTTTTGCCCTTTTAGGAGTGTTCCCGGGCTTCTAAGGTTTTGGGACCCCAAATATCGGAATTAGCGACCCAAAAAATCATCCACAAAAGTTTTCTAATTACCTGCAAACAAAAATAAAATAAAAAAGGTTAGGTCAAGTGGATTCTGGATATTCGATTTTAAATATTTTCCAATTTAACTACTGACTGTCTAACCGACTGACTGACTGACTGACTGACTAACTGACTCACTAACTCATTCGCTCACTCACTTATTGACCTATCAAGAATATGGGGCACCTCAGGGAATAGAAACTTGAAAGTACCCCGCAATTTTCTTATGGAAAACGGGTTTTTTCAATTTTTTAAAAACTTTGCGTACTGTTAGTTCTCAATACGCTGATCAACAGTCTACATAAAAATTCTCCCAACCCCTATAAAATCCCCCTTAAAGGTCAGTGGGGTGATTGTGACTGATAGTTTGGTCAATTGCTCCACTTAAATAGTTGCCGAGCTACAGCCTTTCCCCTGTACCTGGCTTTCCTACGGGGTATGTAACCCCCTCCTCGCCTGACTCCAGACTCCAATCTCACCAAAAACTAAAGTCTGCTTTTCTGTTGACCGGGGGTGAAGCCATTTTATCATGAATTCCTTTCCACGGCCAGGTGTATGGGGACGTGTTGGCCAGGCCTTGAGGGGCGGTGGAAGGGGGTATTCAATTATTGGAGTTGGAGGCTAACACGTGGCCATACGGCTAGCTGTTGAATGAAATTCATGATATAATGGCTTCGCTCCCGGTCAACAGGAAAGCGGAAGTTTTGGGTGAGGTTGGAGTCTGGAGGCTACATACTCCGTAAGAAATCCAGGTACGGGGGATGTCAGGTTGTAGCTTTGCTACTATTTAAGTGGCTACAATTCGACAACAATATCTAAAAATTCCGCAGAGCAATTGACCAATCTATCAGTCAAAATCATTCCCAGTAAGCTTTAAGAGTGATTTTAGGAGAGTTTCGTGCCCATGGACACTTTTGATCAGCGCGTTGAGAACTATCATTGTACCAAGGTTAAAAACAATTGGCCGAAACCCATTTTCCGTAAGAAAAATCCCCAGTGACTTTTATGGGTGATTTTGGGGGGTTAGAGGGGTTTTCGGGTTCTGTGTCCGTAGAGACTTTTGATCAGCGTGTTGGGAACTATCACTATGCAAAGTTTGAAAACAACTGGCCGAAGCCCATTTTCCGGAGGCAAAATCCCAAGTGACCTTTGT
This sequence comes from Listronotus oregonensis, assembly GCA_019359885.1. Lineage (NCBI taxonomy): Eukaryota > Metazoa > Arthropoda > Insecta > Coleoptera > Curculionidae > Listronotus > Listronotus oregonensis. Next base: position 87,288 of record JAHBCN010002071.1, read on the forward strand.
GGTAATTTTGACCTTTGTGGTAATTGTGGAGGGAGGGGGGTTGGGGAGGGTTTTCGGATTTTGTGCCTGAAAAGACTTTTGATTAGCGTGTTAAGAACTATCAGTATGCAAAGTTTGAAAAAAAATCACTAAAACCCATTTTCCATAAGAAAATGTCGGGGTCCTTTGGTTTGCGTTATTTTTAGAATTTTGTAATCTGATTAAACCTAAGTTTGTAAGGTCATAATTGTATTAAAATTAAAATGCAGGCAGGATTTTATTCACCAAACAAAGAAAACTTAATTAGGCTTCAGATCAGGCCTGTTTAAAGGGACATTAAATAAGCAGTTATCGTACTTTACACATGGTCCAAAGGTTAGGTTCTAACTATAAAGTATACTGAGAAAAAAAGACATGAGATCCCCTCTCCCCATTTTTTTTCCATTAATTGAACTTAGAAAAAAAGATCCCACCAAAAACACGCAAGTAAAATATCGTCCTCTTAAATTATTGACATCCAAATTGGAGCAATAAATAATATGTTTTATTAGCTTTTGTGTTTTGTACCGTTTAATTTTCTAGAAACATTGCCTTTGCTATGATTTTTTTTACCACCACATAAGGGTCTTTCGGGGTGTATAAAAAAATAAGTAACATTTTTCAGCAACTTGCCTAAAAGTAACATGGATTCTTATCCGATCAAGTTAGGGGTACCCTTGCACAAATTCTAAAGAAGCCAAAAAATTTACATGTACGTTAGGGATGCCATTATAATTAAATTGTAAAAAGTCCCCATCGATCCCACGTGTTCAAAAAATTTTATACAAGATCAAGTTTGCAAAAATGGGTTTTTGGATTTTTTAGCAAAACGGTTTGTTTTTGTGATAAAAATAGCTTAGACAAAAACTGTATATCATGCAATTGTCTACAAAAATTGTCTCTACATCTTTTCCCCTAAAAATCGCCATTTTTGAGTAAAAGTTATTCTATACGCTGCCTATATACATCAATGGACGCATAATATAAATAAAACTATTAGTCTGTGTAACTTATACATTTATATTGAATAATAATTTTAAGAACATGAACTGAAAAGAAACTCAGTACCTCATACATTTAGCAATATCGAAGATAAATATGTTCAGTATATACGCGGACATTTTGGTCAATAAGTTATATCACAATAACTTATTGACCAAAATGTCCGCGTATATACTGAACATAATATTTATCTTAAAGTCTATACCAATTCTAATAAAAACATTAAAGCCGCAGAACAACGCCGCCGTGTGGGAAAAAATCGTCATCTTCTGATATTCTCTTTGACCAATTTATGACAGTCCCAACTAGCCAACAGCAATTCTTGTCAAACATTCATAATAAGTCGCGGTTCATCACAATGCTAAAGAAAAATTACAACTGAAAATATTTTAGTTAAGCAAGCTGACAAACATCATAGAAACTGAAATTAATTATTTCAATCCAAGTGATGTAAATGTTGTTGCTGGTGAATATATTGACCCGTTAATATTACCTACCTACCGCTCGAACTCCAATTAAAAATATCATTTGTTTTTTAAAATCAAGCAAGGCTCAACAACCATCGAACATATTTTTAAATTCGAGTTTATCGGCTTTTCCTAAATATAAAAATCATATTTTGTTTTTACATGCTATAACTGGCTTTGATACAACCTCTGCAATGTTCCGGACGGGTAAAACAACACACACAAACAACAGCTTTTTAATTATTTGAAAAACAAGACTGCTAAAGTTTTTGAAGGTATTAACTCTACTCCAGAAACTAAAGTTACCCACGGAATTCGGTTTTTTCTTACAGTATATGGAGCTCCACAAAAGTTACTTGCTCAGATAAGTTACGTTACCTTTCTTTTGCAAAACTTACTCGAAATAAAAAACGTGTGCAATTAGCTTGTCTTCCTTTAACCTCGGCTTCTGGTCAACAACATTTTTATCGGGTATATTATCAGATTCAAGTATGGCTTAGTAATCAATTGGATCCAGAAGAATGAGGTTGGAAGCTAATTGATTATGTATTGAAACCAGTGGCGGTTCCTCCATAGGAGCACAGGAGCACGGGCACCCCCAAAAAAATTTAAAATAAAAATTTTTTTTCATCGTGCATTATCCGGAACTCCCTAATTTATTCTACGCTAATACAAAACATAGTGTATTAGCTCCCTAACGACGAACTGACTGAGCCGAAAGGATCCGATTACGGCCGTTCGACGTTCGACGCCAATCGACCGATCGCACGTGCGCTTATGTAGGCGTGGTTTATGCAATTTCTATGGAAGATTATGCCAGCGGGCGGAGGGGGGCAATGCGATTATTAATAGGAAGAGGCGCACACTTTTTATGTGCTCCATATAACCATTTGGTGCTGTTACTGCGACAATTTAGGGTCGTTTCACGAACTGACTGAGCCAAAGGATCCGATTACGGCCGTTCGACGTTCGACGCCAATCGACCGATCGCACTGCGCTTATGTAGGCGTGGTTTATGCAATTTCTATGGAAGATTATGCCAGCGGGCGGAGGGGGGCAATGCGATTATTAATAGGAAGAGGCGCACACTTTTTATGTGCTCCATATAACCATTTGGTGCTGTTACTGCGACAATTTAGGGTGCGTTTCAATTCTTTCACTAAAAATGGTCCGTTTTACGGTAAAATATTTGCAAAACAATTTTAACTCTTTGAGTTTAGAACAAAAAATTGAATTTAAATGTGCTGAAAGACCTAGACCTGAAATTTCCCTCACACAGACCACCAAATGTAAGTCTAGGGAGTTTAATAGAAAATTCAAAATGAAAATTTATGAAAAGAATGATTGGATTTGTTGTGTTGTTGTGTTTTGTATTTTTGTGTTTTACGACTAGTGCACCCCCATAAATACTTACCACGAGCCGCCACTGATTGAAACCAAGGAAGTTTAAAGGTGTATGGAAGCCCAATGCTATGGCCCATTCGATCAAAAAATGTCCAGCCCAGTATGAAAATAACTGTCAGAGTTGGCCCCGCCGATTTTGCGCAATAACGAAATTCCACGAAATAATTTAATGTGTTGCCTACTTACACACTGATAAATCAGTGTGTAGTTAGGCAACAAATTATACTTTTATGAGAGCCGTATTAGTTTCGATTGTTTTGCTTTGTTTGATTATATTTTGTGGTTGCAGAAGTTTTTTGGATTGATAAAAACCTTCTTATTTTAGTGATTAGTGTTTATTAAATTGTGACTATAATTTTGTGTTTATTGTTTGTTACTTATAATATCGTAAGAAAATGACTAGAGGTTGTATGGTTTTTGTCTTGCAAATCTAAGGGTAACATACCGGGCATTTTTTACTTTAGGTAAGTATTTCTTTTATTTAAATTAGGTGCTTCTTATGAGACGTAACGTTAGGTAACCGAATAAATAATAATATATCAATTATGAAATATAGAAAATAAAAATTTCATAGGAAATAGCAGTGAGAAACGTAAGGCAATCTTAACTATCTTTTAGATGATTTCCACAATGTTTGTGTATTTCTGTGGATTATTAAAAAGAAATAAGGTTTACATTTAGGTACTTTTATTTCATTTAATAATTAAGTATATTCTTTTAAAGGATCATAATTATTAATTACTGGGCAGACCAGGCAAAATTTAATTTATACAGGTCCATCTAATGGAATAAAAGAAAGTACAATTTTATGTTCCTTTTTGCTTTTTCTGTATTTGTTTAAAAATAAATTAGATTTTTGGTTTCTTAAACTTACATTATCAACTTTTTAAGCTCGACATACTGTAGACACATAATATTTAACGGTTACTGTTACCAAAGGTTACTAAACATTATTAACCACTGTTATTCTGTCTCATAAATGTTTGTTATTAGTTAAAAGTATATGCCTAAAAAGCAGTTATAAAAATTTTCACTTTTTAATGTACAACCACCATCTTAGGATAAGATTAAACTCATTTACAATATCTTGCCCTTCTTTTATCACAAAATTGGTGATAAGTACATGAAACTATCATACAGTGTTTGAAATTTATTTTTAAAAAAATCGTGTTTTCATTTATTTACTAAGACTTTTGGTAAAAGTACATAACTCCCAAAAATATCGACCATTTAAACAGAAGGCTGTAAAGTGGCGCCATCTATTCTTTCCATATTATATCAGATGATATAAAATCCAATATTACACAATAATTTTAAATATTCTATGGAAGTATCGTTTACTTACCAACAATTTTGTGCAAAAAATAAAAAAAAACAGTGAATGCTTGAATGTGACATTTGATGATGTCAACTTTATACATAGTAACAAAGAATTATGGAAGTCCGGCTCTGATCAATTATTCATTGCGCAAACTCCGCGGGGCCAATCCCCCGATTCCCGCTGCCCTGCACGCCTGGACAATTTTGTTCTACAGTATTGGGCTTCCATACACCTTTAAACTTCCTTGATTGAAACCAATCAACACACTACTTCCAGCTGTACCAGCTGTACCTTATTACTAATTTTTGCAACTGCAAAAATGGGGGTAATTCGAAACGCGGGTGCAAAAATGTTGGTTTATTTTGTTTACCAGCATGCACCAGTTGTCAAGGCCAGTCGTGTTTAAATGTATAATCTCCAACATAAGAAGATCCTTACATCAACGACGAAACAACTGATGTATCGCTGTTTAAATAATTTACATCAACTCAGGAAGAAGAAGAAAAAGAAGAATATGGAAAAGAGAAAAAGAAAAGATGATTTAATTATAATGGTATTACTAACGTTTATGTAAATTTTCCGCATCTTGTAAATTTATGCAAGGGTAAATGTCTATTTTGACCGGATAATTTCCAACGAATATAAATAACTAAAACTTTCCAACACCTATCTTTAATAAATATGTGTTTTTACTCTAATTTTTGTAGACCAATTAAATATAATATAGATAAAACCTAAGTTTTTTTTTTATTTTTAGGTGTCGTCTTTGTAAGAAGGCCTTTTCGGACAGTAGTACGTTAACAAAACATCTAAGGATACATAGTGGAGAAAAACCATATGAATGTAAGCTTTGTTTACTTCGATTTAGTCAAAGTGGCAACCTAAATAGGCATATGAGGGTACATGGTTCTACTAATGGATTGCCTCCATGACACACGTTATTCGGTTATCCAGTTTAATTTTAATAGTTAACAATTGTAAATAACTAAATATTGAAGAGCTAAGACTTATAACCACATCTTATTTACCTCCGCCTAATAGTCCGATATTCCACTGCATGATTTTTACGTTCGTCTATTTTTTTTAAATTAAAATATAGTTTTTAAAGTTAATGATAAATAGACTAATACGGATCCGCAAGGTTGCCTATCGAATAATGGCCGCAAGTAACTTTACTTAAAATATCATTTATTTTTTAAGGTCAAAAAATAAAATTTGGTACGTCAATATACAGTGACCGCCAGAAAGTATGCGACATATGGAAAAAGTTTTTATATGACGTTTAGAAAAAAATCGATTTCGCAGATCAACTCTGCATCACTTAAAACCTCAGAAACAATTAAACGATCCCGATTGTCATTTGTTATTTGGCAGTAAATTTGAATTTTTGTTAGGTCCGTTGACCAAAAGTCTCCTTATTTGTTAAAATATCAAAATTTTTTATAAAGACAAGTTGTGGTTAGTTCTATGGCTATGTGTAAAATTTTGAGCCATTTGGATAAAAACAAAAATTTGGACATTTTTATTTTTGTTTGAAGAAATTTTTTACCATTTAGCAGGTTTTCACAAATTGTTTGCACAATTTTTTTTTACTTTAGTAAGTTAGTCCTTTTTTCCAAAGAAAATTGAAAAAAATGGTATTTTTCGGAAACCGAGCTGTCGCATAGGCATTTTTAAATAGCGTAACTTGGAATTTCAAATATTAATTTTTTATTTGGAGCTATTTTAATTAGTACATTAAATCGTTAAAACGGTTAAAATTAATATTTGAAATTCTGAGTTACGGTACTTAAAAAAGCCTATGCGGCAACTCGGGTTTCCGAAAAATACCATTTTTTAAATTTTTCTTCCGAAAAAAGGACTAACTTACTAAAGTAAAAAAAAATCGTGCCGAAACATTAGTTAAGGTCTGGAAAACCTGTTTCTAAATGGTAAAAAAAAATTTCAAACAAAAATATTTTTATAGAAAAAAATGTCCAAATTTTAGTTTTTATCCAAATGTTTCAAAAATTTACACATAGCCATAAAATTAAATTCTGAACAACTTATCCTTAAATTTTTTTTTGATATTTTGACAAATAAGGGGACTTTCGGTCAACCGACCTAACAAAATTCAAATTTACTGCCAAATAACAAATGACAATCGGGATCGTTCAATTGTTTCTGAGGTTTTAAATGATGCAGAGTTGATCTGCGAAATCGATTTTTTTTATAAACGTAATAATAATTTTTTTTGCCATATGTCGCATATTTTCTGGCGGTCAATGTATATAAATATGCATTGTTTCTCGTATGCAATTGTCTTAAATCACTTTCGGTATGACCGGAAACGACTAGTACTTTTAAATTTTTAATGAAAATACCGGTATATTTTTTCTTATTCTAATCGTATATACATTCTGAATACAATAACGTCTTACATGACACTTATGCGTCAAAATATTTGGTTAATTTTGGATGAAGTTATCATGAAATAAATATTTTTTTACATTTATTTTTTATGGCTTTCTTGGACGGGTTTAGGTAATTTCTGAGATCCCACCGCTTGAGTTCTACGTTCATTTGTTTTTTAATTGAAATACTTTTTTTAAAGTTAGTTGTAAATGGGCTAATTCGAATCAGCAAGGTTGCCTTTCAAAATATGGTCGCAAAAAATGTTAAATTACTTAAAAAGTTTTGGTTTCCATTTCCACTGGGCCGCAACTTAATGTCAGACAGGTGGAAACAGGTTTAACTTTCTAGACTTTCTACGTTTCTAATGTATCCTAAAAATTATATATCAAACTGGAGCTATTTTTTTCTCTACACGATGAAATACGGTTGCCTATATAAAAGTGGCCGCAAATAGTATTTGCCAACTGCTAAATATAGGTACGTGAGAACCTGATTGTTTTTAAAGAAAATATATATTTATAAATTACTTTGTTAGAGTGACAAAGCCATTTTTTTTTATATTCTGTGCAAGATAATTATTATTTGTTATCTGTTTAGGTAATTGGTTTTTAACGGATAATCCTAAACAATTTTTTTTGTCAAATAGTTAACATTTAAAAAGGTATGCCAAGAGTTTTAATTTTTACCTCTTTGTTAAATTTAACACATTGTTAAGTCCATTGCTAACTTTAACAACGGGATCATCACTCGGCCGATATAGTGTGGCACTTATATTTTCTCCTAATTTTATTTAATTGTTATAATATTTAGTTTGAAATTGGTTTATTGAATATTATGGTTGCCGCTTAAATCAATTTAATATATTAAATTTTCCCTTGTTTAAATTGGTGAATATTCTTTTAAAATAATTTATTTTATATTTATTTAGGGCAAATTATTAAAAAACAGTATCTGTTTTTTTGATATATATTCAAAAGTATTTTATTTATTCATAAACAGGTTGTCTAATTTTTGACACTTTAATGAAGCATTGGGGTTTTACATTTAACTGAAACAGGTTCTTCTATCCATTTTTTATGGCCGTTTTTATACTAAATCTATGAAGTAATTTAAAAAAAAATATATTTTTGTTGGTACTACTTTCTATCTTCGTTATGCTTGTTCCGGTCCCAGAATACGCACTTCGACGAAGTTTTGTTTGTCAACACTTCCGAGAGTTTGGGAAGGTCACTTGGCTAATCTTCGCACTTGCGTAGTACATAGTTTTTTCCCCCCCGATTGTCGGGAAAATAGGGTCTGGGACCGGCTTTAAACATGTTAGAACCAATCTTGACAAAGCATTTAGAGAATGTGCTCAGTGCCATAAAAATTTTAATTTTTTTTTGGAAATTTAATTTTGAGGTGGGAGAACAATCCCAAAATTTTTTTTATTACCCAAATAAATTTGAAACATTTAAAGTTATTTTGAAGTTACTTAGAAGTTAATGCTTTTTTTTTCTAAAACACTGTTGTTATGCAGGGCCAACACTAAAATTTGTTTAAAAAGGCAAAAAAAATTTAAAACTGGTATAAAACTGGAACTGGATAAAATTAATATAAAAAAAAAAAAAAATCAAAGCTTAAAAACATTTTTTTTTTTTTAAAAAAAAATTGGTATTTTTTTCCTTAATTTTCTTATTTCATTTAAAAGTAATGAATTTCTAATTATGAAAACTTTTAAAAAGGGGATAATTTATTGCTTCACAAAGATGTAGTATAGATTTATTTTTAAAAAAAAATACATCCTCTATAGCTAAAAGAGTTATTTTTTTATAAAACTAAAAAAAACCGATTGGGGAAAGGGTTTTCCAAAATGGTCGTAACGCACAGAGGTACCTTAGAAATTTTCTTTTTGAAGATACACAGAATTTTAATAACCCAAAAAAAGTTTTTTTTTTTAATTTTAGAACATCTTAAGTATTTCTACATACAGGGCAAAATATTTTTTTTTTTTTTCGGACCCCCCTTGTATTTGAATTATGCTAAAAAGATAACAACAAAAGTAAAAAATATATTATAGGCATTTTTTTAATCTCTTTTTTTTCTTTTTTTTATTTCTTTGTCCTATGCAGCATTTAAATAAAAAACCCCGGTTCAAAAAAAAAAAAAAAAAATTTTTAAAAAAAAAAAAATATCAAAAAAAGGGGAATCTTTTTTTTATACAAATAATGTAAATAGAAACAAACGTCACACATAAAAATGCATAAATATATCACATATTTCATATTTTTTAAACCTTTAAAGTGTGTAAAATAAAAAAAAAATTAAATAAAAACACCTATAACCCCGTCTTTTTTATATTACTAGAAAAAAAAAAACAAAAACCACCATTGATCAAAAAAGTCACTAACTATCGTAAAAAACACAATTGACCGAAAAGGGAGAGATTCAAATCACCCGATTTTAGATAAAAAAAAATATTTGGTAAGCAATAATAAGCTGAAAAAAATTTTAAGTGTTTTTTTTTCGTATAAATTGATTATGTCTTTATATTAAAATTATATTAAATTATTAAATATTAAATTTTGACCGGGTTTTTTTAAAATTACTAAACTGCTTTCAATTCAAAAAGAAAAAGTTCTTCTTTTAAAAACGTTGTCAAAAGCGACGATTTACAAAATAAATAATCTTTTTTTTTTTTTAATTTTTAGGACATAATTTAGTAGTCCATTCCATGAAAACAAAATTCTCAGTTTTTTGAAATCTTCTTGTTTTTCAAGAGGGGTTTATTAATTTTTTTTTTTTAAATTGATTTTTTTTTAAATATTGTCTTTTCCGTATTTAACGGTTTATCGCAGGGGGTTTTTTTTCAGGGGATTTTAAATGTTAATAAGTATCCTTTTTTTAATAGTTATTTAAAAATTTTATTTCAGAAAAAATTACTAACGCGTCAGTAGCGCCGAAAAAGTCATTAAATTTTAATTCGGGAAATAATCAGTTCTTTAAAAAATTTTATAAACGCTACAAATTCTGTATTTAAGATTTCAATATTTTTTACTATTTTAATAAAAGGGGAAAAAAATTTTTAAATTTTTTTTTTAGTTTTTAAAAAATTATAATTTAAATTTTTAAAAATTTTTTATTTTTTAAAATTTTAAAGGGGGTTAACAAAGAAAAATTTTTTAAAAAATTTTAAAGGGTTTAAAAAAAAAATAAACAAACAGGAAATTTTTAAAAATTTTTTAAAAAATTAAAAACCCCCAAAAAGAAAAAGCAATTTTAAATTTTTAAATTTTTTTTTTTAAAAAGCTTCCTTTTTTTTAACGGTTAACCAGCGTTTTTTTTGGGTTTTAAAAAAAAAGTACCCTTTTTAGGAAAAAAAAAACAAAAGGAAATCGGCAAAAACCCTTTTTTTAAATTTTTGGGGGAAAAAGGTCTTTTTTAATTTTTTTGAGTAAAAAAAAACTTTTTAAAAAATTTTTAAACTTAAATTTTTTTTAAAATTTTCCTTTTTTTAAATTTGGGTGTTTTTGGGTTATTTTTTTAAATTCCGAATTTTTAAATTTAAAAAATTTTTAAATTTTTTTTTATTTTTTAATTTAAATATTAAAATTTAATATATATATATATATATATATATATATATATATATATATATATATATATATATATATATATATATATATATATATATATATATATATATTTATATAAGGGTTTCAGCTACCTCCCGTCTTATGTAGCTCATTTTTTTAAATTTTAAAGTAAAATTTTTATATTTTGCAGAACTTACCTTAAACCTTTTTCAGGGAAAAAAATTTTTGGGGTTTTTCAGGGTGTCACAAAAAAAGGGGACTTTTTGAGGTGCATTTTTTTAAATGGAACGCTTTTTATTTTTTTGATATTTAGGTACCTCTTGTATTTACCTATCTTTCAAAAAAATTTTTAAAAAACGGTTCAGTAATTTCAGAGAAAAAAAAAAATAAAAAAAATGTTTTGCACCATTAAATTTAAAAATAAATAAAAATATCAATAATGCTTGGAAAAAAAGGAATTAAACAACAAACTTATTAAACAACGTAATTTAGTCGCTTAGGTCATGTTTGGGTTTAAATTTGAGTTGAACAGGATGTCCAAAATTTAGTGTCAAACTCTTCAAATTTGAAAGCACTTTGTTTTTTTTATTTTAAATGTAAGCCCCTGTATATTTTTTGGTTGTTAGATGAAAATTTAAAAAAAAAAACATTTTTTTAATTATAACCCCATCAAAATATCTAACACATTAAAAATTATTCGTTAAAAAATCATTTTTGGGATCTATTTTGATACTAATACCATTGAATAAAAATGATAGGTGGCTATAAAAAAAAATTTTTATTGACATTGGAGTTTATTTAACTAACAGAATCTTATTTTGACGTATTAAAAAAATTCAGTAAATTTTTAAATTTTTTTAAAATTTAAATTTTAAAATTTAAATTTTAAAAAAGCCTTTAAATGTTAAAGAACCCAATTTTTTAATTTTTTAATACCTTTTGGCTAACATTTTTTTTAACTTTAACCAATTTCTAGGTAATAATTAACGTTATTGGGGAAAAATTTCTTATGTCAATAAATTGTTTTTTTAGCCACCTATCTTTTTTATTCAAAATTAAAAGATCCCAAAAAAGATTTTTCAACAAAATAATTTTTTAATTTGTTAAAAATTTTGATGGGGTTATAATTAGAAAAAATTTGGGTTTAAATTTAATTTTGCATCTGACGATCTAAAAAAAGGGAAGGTTAAATTTAAAAAAAAAAAAACAAGTGCTTTCAAATTTGAAAAGTTTGACACAAAATTTTTGGGCATTTTCCCCTTAAAATTAACCAAACATGACCTAAAGCGACTGATTTTAAAGTTCCTTAAAAGTTTGTTTTTAAATTCCTTTAACCTTTGGTATTTTTTTTTTTTTAAATTTTAAAATTTTTTTTTTTATTTTTTTTTTTTTTCTCAAAATTAAAAAAATTTTTTAAAAAATTTGGGAAAATTAATACAAAACCCCCAAAAAAAAAATTAAAAAGGTTCCTTTTAAAAAAAATGCACCGTCGTTTGGCCCCGTCAAAAAAATTTTTTTTGCCCCCGGGGTTAATAACCCAAAAAAAATTTTCCTTAAAAAAAACACTGAAGGTTTAAAATTAAATTTTAAAAATATAAAATTTTAATTAAATTATAAATATTTAATAAAAAATTAAAAAAAATTTTTTATATATATATATATATATATATATATATATATATATATATATATATATTTTATATATAAAAATATATATATATATATAAATATATATATAAAAAATTTAAAAATTTGGGGAAGGGGTGGGGGAGGGAAACCGTAAAATGGAAGTCGGTTAAATTATGAAAAAGTTGCGCATTTTAGTGGCTACAACACCTATTAAAAATTTAAAAAAAATTCCCGGGGTACTTCCTTGACCCCCGGGAAAAAAAACAAAATTTTGGGGTTGATTTCGTTTTTTTTTTTGACGTTATTTAAAGAAAAGGGGGGAAAAAAAAAAAAGCCCCCCTTTTTTTTCCCCCTTTTTTAAGCTCTACAAAACGGGGTTTTAAATTTTTTTGTAGACGTTTCGTTTTTTTTAAACCATCATCAACTTTCTTTTTTTTTAAAAACGGGCCTGGGTTTTTTTTTTTAATTTTTTTTTTCCCCTTTTTTTTCCCAATTACAAAAAAGTATAACACTTAATAGTTATTTAAAATATGGAAAAAACCCCCATAAGAAATAATGTGCGTTCTTTTTTCTAACTCATTGTCTCTTATGGAAAATATGTTTATTTTAAAAGAAAAATATTTAAATGTTATACATCATTGTTTTGGGATTATAACTCTTTTAAAAAAAAAAATAAACAATTAGGTGCTGTATTTAAAAAAAAAAAGTTGATGATGGTTTGCGAAAAAGCTTTTAGCTCTGAACCATTAAATTTTAAAAAAAGGGCCCAAAAAAAGTGTCTTTTGTTTTTTCTTTTCTCTTTTTAAAAAACGTGGAAAAAAAAAAAAAGAAATTGGCAAATTTCGTTTTTTTCCCGAT